>QLOH01000932.1:0-268216 GCA_026901365.1 Sesbania bispinosa | reverse complement strand
TTTTAATTTTTCTTTATCTGTTTATGGACTCAGATTAGACAGAGGTGAAGGAAGGGCGGCCAAAGTAGGCTGTGGAGCAAGGGGGAAGCAGCGGCGGAACACGACCACACTGGGAGGCCACAGTGACCCCCCTCCTGTACTACTGTTATTCTGTTTTGTCCCCTTTTTTTTAAAAAAAAAAAAAACTTCAAATCCTTCTTTCTATTTGTTGTATGTAAAATGAACTGGGACTGTCTCCACTATCTCTGTAAGATTATTGTAAGATTAGCTCAGAAAGGACTGTTTGGTATGAACATTTCGCATTTTATTGAACCAATTTACAATTTTAAATGACACTGGTTTTGCACCATTAACCAGGACATAGATACACATTGGGAATTCAGAACTCACATGGATATAGGGGGCTATTGAGGTGGTGTGTGCAAGCATGACATTGAACGTGGATATAATTCATGGGTTTCAGTATCATTTAGAATCATGTAGTCATAGTGCAAATTCAACCAACTAGGCTTGAGGTATATTCTAAGTGAGTTGTAAGGTGAAGAAATGTACCAGAAATCGCTCACCCGACTTACGAATATCCCAGTGTAGCTATTCTTCTCTTCCTTGGTGATACTTTGTTTCCAAATTTTAACACACTCTTTTTGAAGAGAAAGGAAGTACAACATCAATCTCTGTTTTCTCTTTCAGAAGCTATTTTTCTCCTCTCCAAAAATCCTCCCTTTTTTACAGTTCGTGTATGTATATATAGGGAAAATAAAACCGCCTTTGTCCCATCGCAACTTGCTCTGCTTGAACTTGCAAGTTGCCTGCTCTGAAACTGCCCTGTAGTTTTGAAATTTTTTAGTCCACACTCCACCGCCCAATCCTGCTTTTATTTCTTTTCTTATTTTATTCTTTTGTTTTTGTTTTGGGTAAGTAACCATGTCAAATGGGCTTGCTAAAAGCCTAGCCAGGAAGAAGAGGAAAAAAGGAAGACGGAAGAGAGAAGGAAAAAAAATCCAAGCCCAAAAAGAATTAGAAAAAAAGAGAAAAATGTAAAAAAGTCAAGATTTACAAATGATGGCCCAGCTGGCCCAAATGCAATTTCTGAATAGAAAGAAAAACAAAATCCCCTTTTTTTTTAAAAAAAGTTTAATTAATCATTTAATTAATTAATTATCCAACAATTAATTAATTAACTAATTAATTAATCCATTTCCATTTTTTATTTTTTTAGATTTTTAATAAGGTAAAAAAAGAAATTATTAAATACAACAAATATATACGTGCATGGAAATAGAAGGAGACACAGAAAAAGTGAAATCGAACTTCCGGACGAAATTAGGTGCTGACAGCTGCCCCCCTCTTTACTTATATTTACTATAGAATATGAATAGCTTAGGCCTTCATATTCTAAAACAAAAAATTAAGTAAAGACAAAAACACTTATTTCGTCCGGAAGAACGAATGAGAGAGAGAGAGAATGACATGAATTACAAAACACGACATGAACTGGGATTTACAAGCGCTAGTTGAAGGCTAGGCTTTATAGAAACAGCAAAGGGTATTGCAGTAACGCAAAGGATGCCAGGTTGATTCTGGGCTCTGGAATGAATTGAGTGTCGGGCCGATTCCGGGCTTTGAAGTGGGTGAGTAAAAGGGGTGCCAGGCCGATGCTGGGCTTTGAAACAGAAGAGTAAAAAAGGGGTGCAGGCCGATGCTGGGCTTTGAACAGGAATTTTAAAGATGCTGGACCGGGACCAGACTTTTCGGAAACGGAAAGGATGCCAGCAGCCTGTGCTGGCTTAAACAGGAATTCTAAAGATGCTGGACCGGGACCAGACTTTGTGAGAACATAAAAGTGAAAATACCTGTACAAAGCGTTAGTAAAATGATGATGCATGATGTGTGAATGAATGCATATGAGCATAGTGTGAGATGCTATGGCTGCTAGACATTTAAGGTTGTTTTAAACAAATGAGTATTACAAGAGAGTCTGTTCAGTCCTATTACTGCGAGAGATCGTTCTTTTTCCTTCCTTTTTGAAATCGACAACCCTTAAGGACGTTGCTACTGGATTTAACGGATGAACCGGAATAGAGATCCCAACTAGAATTGAGCATCTTTTTCTACTGGCCGGGGGTCTGGTCCACGCTTAACCGGGCTGAGTTGCTTCTTCATATGGCACTTCTTACGCAGTCAGTCACCTAGTTATTTCCTCATAACGAGTTCATAAACATCAAATCCCCTGTGATTTTCATTAAACTCTTTCCTGCTTATGTTTTACTGAAGACATTCTTAATGCTTTTGATATTTGACACTTGTTCTATTGGCAGTTATTTTGATTTTTCAATGAAACATTCTTTCGGACTTTCAAAAGGGGTATGGATAAGGCAGAATGATCTTTATTATTAGAAAGGAAACAATTTGTACAGGAGTTGAATAAAAGAAGGCCATATATAGAATACTTGGGTACCAAAGACAGTAAGAGGAGCAAGAACTTAGCAGATCTTTCAATGATTTTGTGGAAGATGCACGGTGCCATAATCTCACATCATAATTTTGAATGTTCCTCAATTAGCCTTCGAGGAGACAGGATCGCTTTACTCCCCCCACACCTCCGAGATCCTCAACCAACATACCCAAGCAATTTTGACCGACTTTTGATGGGCTGCCACGACTTTGCTTCAGCTGCCTCTTTAATAGCGAGCTGTGCTTATCGCTTTTTCTGTCCTTTTTCTTTTATTTGGACCCTAACTTTGCATAGGCCGCCCTTTCGAGTTTTCAACCTATCGGGTTGCTCTAATTTTTGCCTAAGCCGCCCTTCGGGTTTTCAACTTACGAGCATGGTATTTCCTTTTATTCTTTTTCTTCTCTTTTTGTTGTTTTTTTAGTTTTGACCCTAATTTTTGCCTAAGCCGCCCCTTTCGGGTTTTCAACTTATCGGGTCGCTCTAATTTTGCCTAAGCCGCCCCTTTCGGGTTTTCAACTTAGCGAGCATGTATTTCCTTTTCATTCTTTTTTTCTTCTATTTTCTATTTTTAGGCATAATATTTCTTGACGGTGTCAGAATTCACCGTTAGTGGGAGGTCTTCGCCATCCATGTTGGTTAAATCAGTGCCCCTCCAGAAAAAGCCTTCTTTACCACGTACGTCCCTCGTTAATTTGGGGCCCACTTGCCCCGGAGATCCTTTTGGATAGGTGAAAACTTTTTTCAATACTAGGTCTCCTTCTTGAATTCCCGGGGACGTACTTTCTTCTCATAAGCCCTTTTCATTCTTTTTTGGTACAGTTGCCCGTGGCATAGTGCGGTCAACTCTCTTCCCATCAATGAGGTTCAGCTGATCATATCTAGCTTGGACCCATTCAGCTTCCTCTAGTTTCGCCTCCATCAGTACTCTTAACGAGGGGATTTCTATCTCAATAGGTAGTACTTCTTCCACTTCCATACACCGGGGAATAGGGAGTTGCCCCAGTTGAAGTGCGAACAGACGTCCGGTAACCGTGTAGGGCAAAAGGAAGCATTTCATGCCAATCTTTGTATGTCACCACCATTTTCTGAATGATCTTCTTAATGTTCTTGTTTGCTGCTTCGACTGCCCCGTTCGTCTTGGGGCGATAAGGGGGAGGACTTATGATGCTGGATCTTGAAATCCGCACACAGTTCTCTCATCATTTTGTTGTTCAGGTTAGTGGCGTTAATCTGTGATGATTTTATTCGGCAGGCCGTAGCGACAGATCAACTCCTTCTTGATGAACCTGATCACAACGTTTCTTGTCACGTTGGCATAGGAGGCGGCTTCAACACCCATTTTGTGAAATAGTCGATGGCAACAAGAATGAAGCGATGCCCGTTGGATGCCTTTGGCTCAATTGCCCCTATAACATCTATTCCCCACATTGAAAATGGCCATGGTGATGTCAAGACGTCAAAGACTTCGGAGGTGCATTGATATTGTCTGCATACGTTTGGCACTTGTGACATTTCTTTACATAATTAAAACAATCAGCTTCCATGGTCAACCAGTAATATCCTGCCCTTAGAATCTTCCGTGCCATGGCATGCCCGTTTGCGTGAGTTCCAAAAGAACCTCATGAATATCTTGGATGATTTTCCTGGCCTCTGTCGCATCAACACATCGAAGAAGCATTGCATCGAAATTCCTTTTGTAAAGTACCTCCCTATTTAAGAAGAAACTCATTGCCAATCTCCTTAAGGATCTCTTGTCGTTTTCCGATTGCGCCTGGAGGATACTCCTTCTCTTCTAAATACTGCTTGATGTCATGATACCATGGTTTCCCATCCGATTCTTCTTCTATCACTTGACAATACGCAGGTTGATCTCGAGTTCAACCTTTATGAGTGGCATGTCTCGATCCTGACTTATTTTGAGCATGGAGGAAAGGGTGGCTAAGGTGTCAGCCAACTGGTTTTCATCGCGAGGGACATGGTGGAAAGTGATCTTATCGACTGTTTGATCAGCCCCCTTATATAAGCCTGATAAGGGATCAACTTCGAATCTCGAGTCTCCCATTCTCCTTTCAACTGATGAATGACCAAAGCTGAGTCTCCATACACCTTAAGGGCCTTCACTTTAGATTCTATAGCCGCTTGGATTCCCATGGCACACGCCTTCATATTCTGCTATGTTGTTTGTGCAATCAAAACACAATCGGGCCGTGATTGGAATGAAATGATCCTTCGGGGATATCAAAATGGCTCCAATTCCATGCCCCAGCGCATTGGACGCTCCATCAAACAACAAGGTCCACCTTTCCTCCTCCAAGGAGTCTTCTTCTTTGAATAATGCCATTACGTCCTCATCTGGAATTCACACTGCATAGACTGGTAATCATTCAGGGGTTGATGGGCCAAATAATCTGCTAAGGCACTCCCTTTTATAGCTTTCTGAGTGACGTACATAATGTCATATTCTGACAACATCACTTGCCATCGAGCAATTCTCCCAGTGAGAGTGGGCTTCTCAAAAATGTATTTAATTGGATCATTTTGGCCACTAACCAGGTTGTGTGACACAACATGTATTTGCCTCAAACGTCGGGAAGCCCACGCTAACGCAACACACGTCCGTTCTAACATTGAATACCTGGCCTCGTAGTTAGTAAATTTCTTGCTCAAGTAATAGATGGCGTGCTCCTTCCTTCCCGATTGTCATGTTTCCCCAGCACACATCCCATGGATTCATCAAGCACCATTAAGACATAATGAGGGGCCCTTCCTGGAATCGGACGGCACTAAGATCGGAGGACTTGCAGATACCTGCTTGATTTTTTCAAACGCCTTTTGGCAATCCTCATGCCACTCCACCGGTCGGGTCTTTCGTAATACCTTGAAAATTGGCTCACAAGTCGCAGTTAGTTGAGATATGAAGCGAGCAATATAATTCAACCTCCCCAAGAACCCACAAACTCTTTTTCAGTGCAGGGAGCTGGCATTTCAAGAATGGCCCGCACTTTGTCAGGATCCACTTCTATCCCCTTTTGACTAACCATAAATCCCAATAGTTTACCGGACTTTACCCCAAAGGTAGCATTTAGCTGGATTTAACCTCAGTTTGAAACTTCCTCAAGCGCTCAAAAAGCTTGCGCAAATTGACAACATGCTCTTCTTCCGTTTTCGATTTCGCAATCATATCATCCACGTAAACCTCCACCTCCTTATGCATCATATCATGAAATAGAGCCACCATTGCCCTTTGGTAAGTTGCCCCCGCGTTTTTCAAGCCAAAGGACATAACTTTATAACAGAATGTGCCCCAAGGCGTGATGAACGTGGTCTTTTCCATGTCTTCTGGAGCCATTTTGATTTGGTTATACCCTGAAATGTCGTCCATGAAAGAAAAGAATGAATATTTGAGGCAGTATTGTCCACCAAAACATCAATATGTGGCATACGGGAAGTCGTCTTTGGGCTAGCCCTGTTTAGGTCCCTATAATCAACACACATTCCGAACCCTTCCCGTCTTTCTTAGGGACTGGAACGATATTGGCCACCCACTAAGGGTATTTTGCTACAGCTAGGAAACCAGCATCGAATTGCTTCTTGACTTCCTCCCTTATTTTTAGCGACATATCAGGTCTCATCCTCCTCAACTTCTGCTTAACGGGAGGATATTCAGGCTTCAAAGGTAATTTGTGCTCTACTATACTGGGATCCAACCCTGGCATGTCTGGTATGACCATGCAAAGACATCACTGTACTCATGAAGGAGAGCAAATTAGCTTTTCACGCTCGACACTGCTTCATGACAGTGCCAATCTTGATCCCCTTTTCTTCTCCTTCAGCTCCCAGATTAATGACTTCAGTCGGTTCTTCATGAGGCTTGAATTATTCTGGCCTCTCGTTCCACCATTTTCAACAGCTCCGGAGAAGGTTCCAAATCATCTTCGTAACCCTCATCGGCGTAATGAACAAGGCATTCAAAATTATGAGATGAGACTTTAGCACAGTCATTTTCAAGTGATTCATTCTCAGATTTGCATTTTTACGGTAAACAAGGATTATTATGAAGTAAGGGAGAAAGGGAAGTGAAGGAAACAAGGGAGAAAAAGAAGGTGTAAGGGAAGTCAAGACAAAAAGTGATTTGTAAATTCCACACATGTTTCATTGATTATCAAAATACTGAAAATAAGACAAGTTCACACCCATTTTCCAAAAAGAAAGTGATCCTAAAGCCCTGGCAAAGCGATAGGACTTAGCATTACAGAATTACTTCGAAACAGAGCTTAAAACCACAGGGAAACTCAATGATCTTCCAATTGTTGAGTTTAGTATCTGGTGCACAAGGATAAACCAGGCTTCCTGCATCATGAGCTCTAGCAGGGGTATCTTCTTCTTCGATTACAACAACTTGATCGTCAAACATGAATCCAACGCTCCTGAAACTTTGGCGAATGTCGCAGATGGGAATACCTCGTGTAACAGGCTCTCGATTCTCTAGTCGAGCCAACCTCTTTTCTTTTTTCTCCTCAGCCACCCTCCTCCTATCTGTCGGTGTGGCTTTGTATCCCAACCCAAACTTGTCTTTATTCTCACAAAGGCGCAACACGTCCACCATGCCTTTCATGGTCTTTCCCAGTCCTTGTCCATGTTGATAACCTTTCTCTAACATGGCCTTAGCCATCATCATGGATGCATTTGACAAATGAGGGCCCACAATGGGGGCTCCTTCCTTTGTATAAGAGGCATTGGCTATCTCGAAGGTCTGAAAAGCAGTTTCCAGAGCTTCTTCCGCTGCTTCGATATAAGGGGTTGACGCTGGTTTACTAACCAACATGTCCTCCTCGCCTGAGATTATTATCAACTTGTTATCAACAATGAACTTGACTTTCTGGTGTAGAGTGGAGGGCACAGCTCCTGTGGTATGAATCCACGGGCGTCCGAGGAGACAACTGTAGGCTGGCATGATATCCATCACCTGGAAGAGTACTTCAAAAGTGATGGGTCCAATTTGGATTGGGAGTTCGATCTCCCCAATAACCTCTCTCCGTGTCCCATCAAATGCTCTTACTATCATGGAACTTGGCCTCATGTGGGTCCCGTCACAAGGCAACTTTGATAGTGTTGACTTTGGCATGACATTCAATGATGATCCATTGTCAACCAGAACCCTTGCCATTATATGGTCGTGGCACATAACCGAGATGTGTAATGCCTTGTTGTGCCCTAACCCTTCAGACGGAATCTCGTCCTCGGTGAAAGTGAGATGATTAATGGCGGCGATGCTACCAACAATAACCGTCAAACTTATCCACCGTGATGTCATGGGAAACATGTGCTTCATTTAGCGTTTTCAACAAGGCTTTCCTATGGGGTTCTGAGCTCAATAGCAGAGACAGAACAGATATCTTGGCGGGAGTTTGATTTAATTGGTCGACCACCTTATACTCGCTCTGCTTTACGAATTTCAAAATTCGCTGGCCTCTTCATCGGTCACCACTTTCTTACGTTCTTCCTTTTTCATTACTCCTTCTTTTTCCTTTTCTTTCCCCATCTCTTTGTCTTTAACCTCCTGGAGTTCCTTTGGGATATAAATATGTCCACTCCGAGTCATTCCTCCAACGCCTGAGATATTGGTGACAGCAGGGGCTCCAGGGCCGATCGAGGGATTCACTTGGTTTCCCTGAACATTCCCAACCCCTACTTGCACATCATACTTCCAGGGGACCGCCTTCGAGGTTTTGTACGGAAATGGTGACGGGACTTGGATAGTGATTGGTCTTGGTCTACAGCAGGTCGATGCTTGCATGTTATGAGCTCCATGAAGCGTCAAAGGCGTAGGCACCTAGGAAATGTTGGGGTTTGGGCGTTTTCCGACTCTTGAACCACGTTAACTCCCCTTTCATCCCTTATGCAACTTATTTGCACTAGTTGCGAATTTATCAGGCTTTGGAGGACTTCTTTGAATTTCTCACACTTCTCAATCGAATGCTCAGCATCTGGATGGATAGCACACATCGCTCCTTTCCTACTATCCCTTTTCTTCTCGATTGCCCCAATTTTGCAAAGTTCCTCAAAATCAACTCCGTTGGGGTTTTGATATCCGTCACATCCCGCACAAGAACATGCCCTGAAAAATCCTCTAGCATATTGACTCCAGATCCAGAAGCCCCATGGCCAGGCAATGGATTATTTCCGACATTAGGGCTGTCTTACTTGAAGTCAACCACTTAGCATTAAGCAAGTCTTGCACTTTAAACTTCAAGGCTCTACAATTTTCTGTAGAATGCCCTACAGCTCCTGCGTGATAATCACACTTAGCATTGGGATCATATCCCTTTGGGTAAGGAGGCTCAACTGGTTTCATGGGGGCCGGAGCTACCAGGGAGTACGGATGAGGTGTGGTAGGAGATCAGTGTAGGACATCGGGATTGGGTCAAATTGAATTGGTTTCCTTTCTTGGTTATTTGGTGGTTGTCTTTGATTAGGATTAGGGTTTGGGGACCATGGTTGACTAGATTGATGAGGCATGGGGGGAGGTGCTCGTGGCCAGGTGGGAGGTGGCGGACGGTATGGCGTTGGTGGAAAGGCTTGGGGATATGGTAGGTGTGAGGTTGCAGCTACGTAAGGGTAAGGCATGTAAGGGGGGTTGAAAATTTGGCTGGAAGTGAGTTGGGGCGTAATCCGGTCTTGCCTGGAAGGTGTTATTATGCTCAAACGTCACCGCGTGCGTTTCTCTCCCTCTTTTTTCTTACCCACCCCCGGTTGAGGCCTTCTTATATTAGAAACTTTCGTTACACTCCTCGTAATCTTTCCATTTCTCACTCCTGCCTCAACTCTTTCTCCAATCACAACAATATCCGAGAAATTCGATGATACACTTCCAATCATCCTGTCATAAAAGGGTGATTGGAGTGTATCAATGAACATCGCGGTCATTTCTCTTTCTGATAGAGGGGGTTCTACTTGTGCAGCGGTTTCCTCCAGCGCTGAGCATATTCTTTGAAGGTTTATGTATCCTTCTTCACCATATTCTGTAACTGCATCCTATCAGGAGCCATATCAAGATTGTACTTATATTGCTTTAGAAAGGCGTCAGTAAGATCCTTCCAAGTGCGGATGTGGGTTCGCTCTAAGTGCATATACCAGCTTAGAGCTGCCCCTGCTAAGCTATCTTGGAAGACATGAATCAATAACTTGTCATCATGGGCATAAGAGGCCATTTTTCTACAGTACATTGTCAAATGGCTTTTGGGCATGTCACCCTCTTGTATTTCTCAAATTCCGGTGCTTTAAATTTCGGAGGGATCACTACGTCTGGCACTAGACATAACTCATAGGCACTTCCCAAGCCATAATACATTGCACCTTCTATTGCACGCAGACGGTCTTCTAGGATCTGTAGTTTCTCCTTCGAATGGGGGTCATTTACTACCGTATCCTTGGGTTGGGTGGTTGACACGAGCAGGGGGACACGTTGTGGGATAATTGGTTTTCCTTGGGAATCCAGGATGAAGTTTTGGTGGTTGAAAAGTGCTTGAAGGGGTGTTAGTGGTTGGTAAAAAGGGATAAGGCATGAAGGTGGGGAATGGTGGTGGTGGTGCTGAGGTTTCATTAGTGGTTTGACCCGGATCCAGTTGTTGTGCTTGGTTTTGAGGGTCAGTGTTGGTCGCGGTCGTGTTGTTGTCTTGGGGATTAGTGAGTTGAGGTGGGGCATAACCCGGTGGGAGGCCATAAGTGGGCCATTGGACTCCTTGAGGCGTTTGGCTTTGAGGATCAGGGTTGGTTGCCGGTGCGTGACTATCCGGAGGGTTGGTAAGCACGGGTGGGGCATAACCAGGTGGCAGGCCATAAAGGGGCCATTGGACTCCTTGAGGCGCCTGTGCTTGGTGGTGGTACATCATCACTGGTATCATTCCTCCTTGAGGACTTACACCATGGGATGGTGGAGGAGTTGGAGTGAACCCAGGTGGATGATCAGGTGTGGCGGACTGTTCTTGGTTTGCTGCCGAGGCATTCCCATCCGCTTCCTTCTTTTGTAGTAACTCAAAGATCTTGGCCAGTTGTTCCTTCATTAGAGTGACATCTCCCCTCAATTCTTGTTGGTTCTGTTCCAGTTCTTCCATGATTCTTGACTGAGCACGAGTCCTATAAGGGTGTCGTCGGTTTTGCTTTTTTGCTTGATTAGTTATTTTTCCTGTTAAAACACTTTGTAAGCAAAAGGAAAAGAATAGTTCAAGAATTTATTACCGGTTATGGAAAATCCTGTCAAACGCTCAATAACCAAGGGACGTTCCCCATATTCTAATGCTAGAGGGATGTTTCCTCTTAGATTAGATATGGTTAGTGATCATCTTTAGGGAGTTATTCGCTCCTCTATGAATGACACCTCAACACTAGCCATGCAATTATTTCTTTAGCGGACATCCCGTATCTCAGTTAAGGAAAAATGGTTGGTAATTAAGCAAAGGAGAATTTGTTCCTCAAACGCTAATGCCTTAGATCAAAGTCAATGAGCAAAGATAAAGCATAGAAGCAAAGCGTCGTTTCACACCAAAAGGTAAGTACAATGTTTGATCTAACAAGGTTCACATAGGAAACAAGATTACATCAAGCATTTTGGCTCCCTCCCAAAACCCCTAGCTAAGTCTTGGCAATATCTCATGAACCTAGCAATCTTTGGTGGCATCTGTATCTCAGGGTTCCTGTCGATCTCATCTTTTGCTTCACCAAGTCGCCTTGCTAGCTCTATACTATGATAGTTGACGCAACCAGCCATGTTATCGCATCGTTTCATCCACTCTTTCTTTTTGTCCCGCTGAACGTTGGTCCTGAGCCTCCATCCTTCTATTGCCTCATCTGCCTCTTGCTTTTTTCTTTTAGATTTAAGCTTCCGTTTGATAACTTTCTGACTCAATTCTTCATTCTTCTCATGGTAATTCTAAGCCAAGCCCCACCAGTTTTTAGTATCATTACGGGCGTCTGCCAATTCTGCTAGTAACTTCTTCAGATGTTCTCCCTGCGTCTGGTTTTCTGCTTCCAATGCCAGCTTTCCTTCTAGAATTTCTGCATTCTCTTTTTCTAGTGCTTCTATTCTATCTTGCATCTTTTCTTCCTCAGTTCGTTCCACTCCTTTCCCCTTCCATTTCTTTCATTTCCTAGCTTGACTTGGATATGCACCTTCATCCTGGATCTTCAAACGCTCTATTTGTTCATCCTTTTTCTTGCATTGTCTCTTCAGGGCATCAATTTCCCATTCAGCGGCCTCTTCTACTTCCTCTAACTGTTTTATCTGTGCTCTTGATCTTTCCAATTCAGATGCCATGGTTTTTAGGGTTTCATCAGATGATCGGGATGAACCCTCAGCGTGTGGGGCTTCTCTTAGGACATATTCTGGGACTCCTCTCGCCCTTCGCCACTCTTTGTATTCTTGTGAGGCAGATACTCGTGGTTTCCCCAGTTCGTCATCTCTTTTCCTTTGGACATTCCTCCATGCGGCTCTGACCCTAACTAGTAACTGACTCACATCAGGTGCATCACACTGAAAACAGATACCCTCCCAACTGCTCTTCAACGGGTTTGACTTGGGTTCGCTTGAGCTGTCTGAGAGCAATGGATGGGGTATAAGCTACACAACCTCTCGGGCCCATCAACGGCACATTTGAAAAATCACCGCAGCTGACTATAACCTCATAAGGGGAATACCACGGACATGTCCACGCAATCTTATTATCCTGGATGTCTGCAAGCTCTTTCTTCCATTCCCTTGCCTCTTGCCTCTTTACTTTGATGCGGCCAAAATCCCTCAAAGGATCAGGAAAGAGAGTGCGAAGCTCGCATGCATACATATGTGTGATAATCCATACATAAAGCAAGTGTGTACAACATTTCAGAGTGCCTCCATTCTTTTTTTGACAAACTTCCAGTGTTAGGAGAGTATCAGCTAAGATGGCTGGAACGGGATTCAATCCCTGAGTCTCATACTGTGCAAACACATTCATGGCTGCATGATCCACCATATTTGGCGCGAAAGGGAAAAGTACCAATCCATAAATGGTCAATGCCAGGGTCTTGTTAAAGTGATGCCAACTTCCACGCCCAGCTAGCGCCTCCAGATGATCTTCTAGGAATGATTTTCTCAACCCCTGTATTGCCCCCCTCTTTTCAAGTTTCAACTGGTCGGGGTGCAAGCCGATAAGTTTGGCAATTTTCCTCTCATCAACATATCGTCCCCTGTAGTAATACACTCCGACATTATCATCGATGGGCAACCTTGTCATCCTCGTATACTCTTCTATGGTTGGCACTAGGTCAAGATTTGGCAACTCAAAGCAGTGAAGATCGGAACTCCAAAACTGTGCTAAGGCGCTTATCACTGGTGTCTTCACAGAGATATCCAATAAGTCCAATATCCGCCCATACATCTTGTCAAAATCTCTCCTCATTTCCTTGCTCATTGACTTAGTGATCTCAACCAATCCCTCTAAGTTGTTGTCTGTTGCGGTGATCATGATGCTCTTCTTTGCCTTGGGTGCATTGCTAGTGTTGTTTTGATCTTCTACCATCCCTTGGTATTGATTGCTATCAAGTCTTTCCATTCCGAGAATCTAAAAGGAAACGGGAAAAAGGAAAAAGTGAGAATGACAAATATGGACAAATGCAACCTATCACATGCAGAACCATGAATGAACATGCAATGCTTTTTTCATTTTTTTTATATTTATGATGTACATGAGATGATGCATGAAAGAATGAATGGGATGAAGATTCCTCCTTATATTTATCATTTCTTTTCTATGTCCTTTACCAGCTGTCGAAACCGGGGTCACGACGGGTCGGCGAAACGTATTGGAAAAAATGAGTTTCAATGGAGTCGCCACCAAAGTTTATTTTAAGGGAAAACATTTGGAAAAACCCTTTTTAAAAAAGAAAAATGGTCTTCAAAACCAGATTTGGGTTCGGGAGTCATTTATGTGTAGGGAAGGTGTTAGCACCCTACAACATCCGTTTTAAAAAACGGTTACCTCTAATTAATTGTGCAAAACTTGCTAACTTTGAAAATATTCGTTTTACCCCTTTTTTATGAAAATGAAAATTATTTTTGTTTTTTATTTTTATTTTTTTGTACTTTCTTAAATAAGTAACCTAAGTTAAAAAGAATTCAATTTGGATTAAAAGAGGAAAAAACATTTTTTGTTTATTTTGGCTTGACGGGTCCGGTTCCCGCTCCTACGTATCCCCAGGTGCAATGGAGAAATCAAAGCTACGTAGTTCTGAAAACGTGTTGTAAAAAAAGATTGATTTTGTTGTTTTTTTTTTGAGAAATTGATTTTAATTTTTGAAAATAAAAGAAATGAGGAAATTGTTTTTTTTTTTTGGGAATGCTTTTAATTCAAAAAAAAGAAATTTATTTTTTAGCAAAGTTGATGCTAGCAAATGGCTATACAACGAACCTTTGAGATTGTTTAGACGGAATTATTGATAGAAATGCTATTCAATAAACGTCATTTATTTTGAGGAGAAAAACATTTTTGAGAAAAAGATTTAAAATTCCGCATTATTGAGTTAGCAAATGGCTATACTCAATATTTTTCCTTTTTTACGTTATTGATAGAAATGTTATTCAATTAACGTAATTTTTGAAAAGAATCATTTTTTGAAAATGAATTTGAAATTTCACGCATTATTGAGCTAGTAAATGACTATACTCAATATTTCCCCTTTTTTACGTTATTGATAGAAGTGCTATTCAATTAACGTAAAAAAATTTTAGAAAATTATTTTTTGGAAGAGATTTGAGACTAAGCGCATTATTGAGCTAGTAAATGACTATATTCAATATTTTTCTTTTTCACGTTATTGATAGAAATGCTATTCAATTAACGTAATTTTTGAAAAGAAATTGTTTTTGGAAGAGATTTAAGATTAAGCGCATTATTGAGCTAGTAAATGACTATACTCAATATATATATATATATATTTTTTACGTTATTGATAGAAATGCTATTCAATTAACGTAATTTTTGAAAAGAAATTATTATTTTTGGGAGATTATTTTCAGGAAAACACATAACTGAGCTAGTAAATGACTATACTCAATTACTTTGTTTTTCTTAAAAAATAAATACGTTAAAGGATAGAAATGCTATTTCATTAACGTGATCGGTTATTTTTTAGAAAAAATTATTATTTTATTTTTATTTTGTTAAAAAAGAGTAAATTAAACTAACCGCATTTACACGTGTCCTAAGTTATAGACGAGTAGTATTTACAACAGCGGCTAAAATTCACGGCAGACAAATATTCATAATTATTTAAAGCAGACCAAATAAAAGAAATAAATATTTACAAATAAATACAAGATGGTGGGTCAAAAGGAAATGAGATGAAAATAACACAGAAAATTAACAAAATTACACACAACGAAATAAAATTGGGCCTCAGATTGCATCATTGGCCCTACAGTGGTAATAAAAATAATACAGAAAACATGTAAAACAATTACCTGAATCATTTTTATTTATTATTACTAGTTAATTTTTTAGTTTTTTAGTTTTATTTTTTTAGTTTTTGTTTTAAGAAAAGGAAAAAGAGCTGGTCAGGGCGTATAATGAAGCCCACAACTTACACCACATTTAAACCCACTATTTACAAAACTAGAGAAAATGAGAAATAAAACAAATAAAATAAAATAAAATAAAAATCAATAAAAAGAAGAAGAAATGGGGTAGGTGGAAGGTTTCAGCAGAAGGTCCTAGACTCCTAATAGCATTTTGCTTTTCAACCTTTCCTCCTCTCATTCTCTCACTTTCCAACCGCCCCTCTATTATCTCTTACTTTCCCAATCTCACTTTCTCTCGTCTCTCAATCTCTCTAATATCACTCTCTTAGGGTTAGGTTTTGGGGAAAATGTGGGTAAAGGGGAAGGGGGCGGCCGCCCCCTTGCATGGCCAAGGAGGATGCAGCCGCGGCCGCCGGTGGCTCGATGAGAACGGCCGCGGGACGGGAGTGGACGGCGGCTGCATGGAGCAGCGGAGAAGGTCGCACAGCGGCGGCGCGGGGGAGGAGAGGGAGCGGTGGCTCGCGGCCGTTTCGAACAGCGGAGGAGGTCGCACAGCGGCGGCGCGGGGGAGGAGAGCGAGCGGTGGCTCGCGGCCGTTTTGAACAGCGGAGGTTCACGCCCGTTCTGTACGGCGGTGGTGGTGCCGCGCGCGGCGGTGGCCGCGGGAAGAGTACGATGGAGACGGGGTGACAGCCGCGGCGGTGGCTTAGTGACCGGCGGCCGCGCACGACGGAGCGGCCAGCAGTGGGGCTACAGGTGCGGTGGGTCCGTTCCTTCTCTCTGGTTCCTTTATTTCCCTTTTCCTGAGTGATTTTGATCTCATATTCCCCTTTCCCTATTCTGTTTCCTGAGTTTTTAATTTTTCTTTATCTGTTTATGGACTCAGATTAGACAGAGGTGAAGGAAGGGCGGCAAAGTAGGCTGTGGAGCAAGGGGGAAGCAGCGGCGGAACACGACCACACTGGGAGGCCACAGTGACCCCCCTCCTGTACTACTGTTATTCTGTTTTGTCCCCTTTTTTTTTAAAAAAAAAAAACTTCAAATTCCTTCTTTCTATTTGATTGTATGTAAAATGAACTGGGACTGTCTCCACTATCTCTGTAAGATTTTATTGCTCAGAAAGGACTGTTGGTATGAACATTTCGCATTTTATTGAACCAATTTACAATTTTAAATGACACTGGTTTTGCACAATTAACCATGACATAGATACACATTGGGAATTCAGTAACTCACATGGCTATAGGGGGCTATTGAGTGTGGTGTGTGCAAGCATGACATTGAACGTGGATATCATTCATGGGTTTCAGTATCATTTAGAATCATGTAGTCATAGTGCAAATTCAACCAACTAGGCTTGAGGTATATTCTAAGTGAGTTGTAAGGTGAAGAAATGTACCAGAAATCGCTCACCCGACTTACGAATATCCCAGTGTAGCTATTCTTCTCTTCCTTGGTGATACTTTGTTTCCAAATTTTAACACACTCTTTTTGAAGAGAAAGGAAAGTACAACATCAATCTCTGTTTTCTCTTTCAGAAGCTATTTTCTCCTCTCCAAAAATCCTCCCTTTTTTACAGTTCGTGTATGTATATATAGGGAAAATAAAACCGCCTTTGTCCCATCGCAACTTGCTCTGCTTGAACTTGCAAGTTGCCTGCTCTGAAACTGCCCTGTAGTTTTGAATTTTTTAGTCCACACTCCACCGCCCAATCCTGCTTTTATTTCTTTTCTTATTTTATTCTTTTGTTTTTGTTTTGGGTAAGTAACCATGTCAAATGGGCTTGCTAAAAGCCTAGCCCGGAAGAAGAGGAAAAAAGGAAGACGGAAGAGAGAAAGGAAAAAAAAATCCAAGCCCAAAAAGATTTAGAAAAAGAAGAGAAAAATGTAAAAAAAGTCAAGATTTACAAATGATGGCCCAGCTGGCCCAAATGCAATTTCTGAATAGAAAGAAAAACAAAATCCCTTTTTTTTTTAAAAGTTTAATTAATCATTTAATTAATTAATTATCCAACAATTAATTAATTAACTAATTAATTAATCCATTTCCGTTTTTTATTTTTTTAGATTTTTAATAAGGTAAAAAAAAGAAATTATTAAATACCACAAATATATACGTGCATGGAAATAGAAGGAGACACAGAAAAAGTGAAATCGAACTTCCGGATGAAATTAGGTGCTGACAGGTACCATAGTACCTATAGCCGTACCCATTAAAAAATGCGGGTAATTACCCAAACTAAGACTCATACCTATTTGGTGGATGATTACCCTACCCATAGCGGATAATTTTTGTAGGTACCCATTAGGTATGGGTCCAATTGTCCTCCCTCATGTGGTGTATGCTTACTTAAATATATTTGAATTTGAAAAGCTTGGACATGCTCCTTTTAAGACCTCTCTTATAGTTTATCTTCAAATACTGCATGGTTCAGAATTCAAATAAGTTATCCTTCGGATAAGTCAACTGGTCTAAAAGTTGGAGATTCTATCTGAAATTTCTCGTAACTAAACTTTCCTGAAACAAATAAATCAAGTATTCATAATTATTTGTACAAAATCTTATGGACGATTGTTAAGGTTTTAAAGTCTTGATACTAAACAAAGTTTGTATCGTGTTACACAAATGTCATATAACTTACATATATATATATCCTTAGAGTGGCAGTTAGCCCAGGATTTGTCCCTCTTCTTGGTGTGGGTGGTCTTGAAGACCTCGTCCACTGACATAGACCCCCTCAACTCTTTCACCCGCATCAAATTGATATTTAAATTAACACACTTATAAAAATGAATGAATTAAAATAAATGTTTAATTTTAGGGAATTGTTATAAAGTTTAAATAACTTACAATGCGCATGGCGTGCTTGTTTGTGGAAATGGAACCGCCCGTGTGGAATGATCCACATCTCTCAAATGTTTGGTTCTCGTTTGCTTTGGCTGTTTTCTTGAAGTCCTCGTTGGAATAATGTTGAACAAGTATTTCCCCGACATCCTCACCAATCCAATGTGGGCACGACCCACTCTTCCTAGGTGGGCACAAAAGGTTAGAGAGGTGCCTGGAGCTCTTATTCTCTGAGTTACTCTAGACCTAATGCTCAAAGCTCAAGAGGATAGTTCATAATAGTCTTCAACACGGTAAACTTAGTTAGAACATAATTATGATTAAAATTTTTCATTTTGAACGAAATATATATTTAAGTCTACATATTTGTTAAATTTTAAAAATACCTTAAATTCCTTAAACTAATGATCCTAGGTGGTCTTCGAGATTTGGTGTCAGGACGAGTAGGGTTGTCAAAACTGGGGCTTGATCACATGCACGATGACATGAGATGCATCCTCTACAAGGCATGAACCTGTACCAAATAACATAAGTACTTAACCATTAAATACTTCATTAAGTACCTTTACAAACATTAAAATATTGGAAATTTCAACCAATTAATAAGTTACCCTCTGCCTTATGGATGGATGATCAGATGACCACTTGCATCAACCCTCTTGACCTGTGGGTCACCCTAATCATTACCTTGCCTCTTGATTGACATCAAATGTAGGGCCTTTTGGCCTTGCAAGTTGATGAGATTTTGGCAAGCGTGCCAAATTATCGCAAGTAATCAATAGTGAGTAGAGTATCATCTCCATAAGGATTGAAAAATCAAGTACCAAACTACAGAGAATTTATCTAGTTGAATAGAGAAAAATCAAGTTTATGAAGTGAATATTAAAACTAATGTAGAAAAGTAAACCAAAAGAATTGAATTAGATGTTAGAACAAGGCAAGAACACAATAACTATAAAGAAATATTATCAATAAAGTGGTTAGGGCTTGGTTCCTTTTAATTATCTTTATGGAATTTAAGAAAAATAGGCACACCAAAGGGCAAGCAATGAAGGATGCTCGAATTTACCATTGGTAAACATGTTAATGACTTAACCATTAATAAATAAGGGAATAGGTTAATGAATTAATCATTAGGGACATATTGATAAATAATCGATCGGTAGACAATATTGACAACTTAACCGTTAATGGTATTTTTTGGTTAAGCAACTAATAATATTTTTAATTTAAAAAGTCAATTTTTGTCGATACTAGAGGTCAAGCAACAAAGGATGCTCAAATTTACCATTGGTAAACATACTAATGACTTAACCATTGATAAATAACGCAATAGGTCACCGAATTAATCGTTGAGGACATATCGACAAATAATCCATCAGTAGATAATGGAACATGACAACTTAACCATTAGAGGTACTTTCTTACCTAAGTAACCAGAAATATTTTTAATATGAAATTTAAATTTTTATCAATTTACTAGTGGTTAAACTGTCAATAATTATTAATTACCAAATACTCATAGGAAATACATTATTTTACAATAATATATAGGTTCAATTGCACTTTTAGTTCTTACAGTGGTTTGGACCCAATTAAGTCCTCATACTTCTCTAATTAAACAAACATGATTCTAATGTTAGTGTTCCATATTATTGTTAATTAGAAAGTAATGATCCTACTATTTAACTGTCCTAATACTTTTCTAATTTAGCAATTAATAGAATTTGAATGACGCTTTTTTAATGATGTGTGGCAAAATAATGTTCCCTCTCTGATCATGTCAAAAATATCATCCACATCATCCAATTTTATTGATAAATTGATGGAACACTAATGACATGATCATGTTTGCTTAGTTAGAAAATAACATAATTGGATGACAATTTTTCAAAGTTTTTGCCAAAATAATTTTCATTCTATTTTTGCCATGTCAAAAATTATCATTTATATCACTCCATTTGATAGTAATTAAATAGACCAGTAATAGAAGAATTTCATTTACTTAATTAAAAAACTACAACGATTTTATTATAACAAAAAAACTACAACAACCAAAATTGTATATTTACAAAATTACATGAATATAAATACAATTAAACCGGGTGCCTAGTATGTATGGATGATTTATCAATGAAATATAATGCATCATGTCCTTAGGTGACGACTAGGATGAAGCACCACTGTGTTTACGTGTTCCATTTTGAAGGCAACAAATTTCACTTGTTGTTGTAAGTTGGTTAACCGGGTAGCAAAACTTTTATAATATAAGCTTTAATACTGAAAATTTT
Source organism: Sesbania bispinosa (assembly GCA_026901365.1). Taxonomy (NCBI): domain Eukaryota; kingdom Viridiplantae; phylum Streptophyta; class Magnoliopsida; order Fabales; family Fabaceae; genus Sesbania; species Sesbania bispinosa. The sequence continues at coordinate 248,076 of QLOH01000932.1, read as the reverse complement.
TAGTTTTTAAAATTGCGAATGAGACCCATTTTTGTTTGTTCTAAAAAAGAAGCAATTAGCTAGAAACAATTAGACATGTTAGAGTAAGCCAAAAGGAACCCTATTTTTCAAGGTTGCAGTGTCTTTCTCCATAATGCTTTCATGTTACATGTTTGTGAGTGAAGAAAAAGCCTTTCTGAAGGGGCAATTTTAAGGATGTTCGAAGCTGTTTCTGTTGCTGTCAATAGAGACCCAATGTTGTCATTATTCTCTAGTGTGAGACTAAGTTACCTGTTTTCATTGAGAAAGGAATTCAATCCTTCACACTAAGGAAGGTCCACTACATTTGAATCCAGCTATTATCATCGACTAGGAGGAAATGTGTTTTTCTTATTTGGTCTAATACAAACAAATAAAATTATAGGTGTTTTTGGTTTAATATATACAAATAAATAAAATGCATTAAGATCCAGATATTTTTTCAATTCCTCAAACACATAACATCGCAGTCATATAATTATAGTCATCACAACATGTATGAACACAAAACATTCCCCCCATCATCCATTGCATTCTTCCTGGTTTCAATTATTCTGCCTCTATCGCTCTGTCGCAACACACGAAAACATCACCACAACTAGAACCTAGAAATGGATTTCTTGCTTCCGCCATCCTTTGCCTAGGACCAAGACACACAATCGTCGACTAATTTTAGGTTTCTGCCAACACTAACTAGGCACCAACTATTAATAATCTAAATTTCACCGTAGACATAAGGGACTATTATTTTCTAAAGTTTTTACATTAATCACCAAGTATCTGATAATCTACACCCTTCATTATTTTGATATTAAATCGAATGGTAAATTTTATTGCCTTAAGCCTAAATTACCTGTCTGTTGCTTCATGCTCGATCGTCACCACCCACATCCTTAAAGCTGGTATATATATATATATATATATATATATATATATATATATATATATATATATATATATATATATATATATATATATATATAGTATGTTTGACAAAACTAGCTGAATGGTTAGATAAAAGTCAAAAGCTAGTTAAAAACTGAAAAAATAGCTAATTTAATTAAAAGTGTTTGGTAAAATTAATTGAAAATGGTAAAATAATATATAAGATCATCATTAATTATTAATGATGAATACGAGTTGTTAAGCGATAAAATTGTAATAAATTTTTAGCTACACTGAAAATGGGAGTTTTTTTAAAAAAATTTACATGAAGTAGCTTCTAAAAAAACTAATAAAAAGTTAATAGATAACTAAGAAAATTTTCTTACTGAACACGGATGAAATGAATTTAACTACTAATTTCAGCTTTCATATAGTTAAAATATATCACCAAACACGCTAATAATTGTGAAAAATAGAATATTTTTTTATTGGATCGTGTTTCTCATATATTAATTTTTTCTCTTTAGCTAGAAAACAAGCATAAGATTCTTTCTTGGATAAGTACAAAAACTTGAACGGTTGCTCACGTCCACTCCTAAAAGCCAAAGCTGATAATGGACCAATATACAATATATAGCTTAATACATGGACAAAAATCAGTCTTCTTTCCTTTCTTTTTCCTCCATTTTTTTAAAAATCTTATCTGAAGTGAATAAATAAAAACTAATATGACCAATAACTAGATATATTATATATGAACACTTTGATGATAGCCTTACTTAATTAGCTAGCTATTCTATTTCCTCGCTTCTGTATTTTCTTTTCTTTTTAAGCCATCGTTAAGATATGCCATAGCGGCATATCTCATTAAAAATAAAGGAAAATTAAACAAAACAGCTGCAATTCAGCTTAGCTTTCTCTACTTTCTGTCTACCAAATTAAAATTATAACTAAATTTATTTATGGCTATGAAGCAGAAACTGACATGGTTCGTTTATCACTTTATTGGCTTCTTCAGATAAAGCAGTCTTTTTATGAAAAAAAAAAAAAAAACTTAAAATCTTCCCGTAACCCTTTCTCAAACAAAAAGGTACATAATTATTTTATTTGCATCTGCCACTTAATTACGTGATATGCAGATTACCTCTTTTTCCATGTCCTTAATTAAATATACATTTGTATCACATAGTAAAGCAATACTATTTGTCCCCTCGATCTCCGGGATCATCTGAAAATTTAAAAATTAAATCCAGTAATATTAATATATTATCCACATGCCCACTTTAAATTAAATAACAATATGTACGTTCATGAATTTAAATAAAATATAGACACTTAATATAGCGACATTAATTTCTCTTTTGTGTAATTAATTAGTTTAGAAAAGGATGCATATTGAGGAGAAATATAATTAATAAGATATAAGATAAGAAGAAAAAATAACATCTTTTTTTTATCAACTATATATATGCATTAATTGTAATGGAACATTAATACATATGGTTCTTAGATTATTTTAATTGCTTCGTTTATACGTGCAAAAGGCATACCATGAAGGACTTAATTTAATTCTCTTGTTTGTTTTTAATTAAAAAATATTTTAATTTAAAAATTTGACAATTGAAAAGAAAAAACATCATTTTTAATTAAAAAAAACAGTGATGTAATTTGAATCATATATATATATATATATATATATATATATATATATATATATATATATATATACCCCCACATAAGTAAATGAAAACGAGTGTGGGGGTTTCACAGTCCCACCTATAAATTATGTGCCAGCATTAAGGGACAGGATGCAGGAGCTAGCATGAGGTCCCCAAGTACAAATTTTTTTTGCAATCTATGATCCTCTTCTCTATTTGATTTTCTGCAGAGATCATAAAAATGATTATATCACCGACCGTCCATAAAGAATCAGACGGCCAGCATCATTAGTGGAAAACAATGGGCATGTCCAAGACTTCAACCATCCATTTGACAATAATGGGCATTTAGATTAGAGGTCCCATCATCATTTCCCAATCTTTCTTTGATTTACCTCATATCTTTGTAGGTGGAGGGGACGGTGACCACATTCACTTAATACAAATTAAAGTACTTTAACATGTTCAAGTAACTTAAATAATACATAATTATCTTCAACGACGGATTAAGGAACAAGCGTTTCTCTCTCTCTCTCTCTCCAGTTTTAAAATTACCCACACTATACTTTTGTGTCTAGCTATATGCATTTTTGTAGCATATTTGCTTACCGTTTGACTATAATGGATTCTGGTTGCATGCTATGAAATTAATTTTCCACTGTACACGTACAACTAAGGAACCAAACGGGTACTGTGTGTTTGATTTTCATTAAAAGTACACATTATAAATATGGATTCAAGCTGATGTTTAACGGGACTGATCGGGAACTGGTAACCGGTCTATCTAACTTTAAAAAATTGTTAGTTTTCAGAACCGATAAGAATCAGTCAAAAATCGTGGTCAAAAAATCGGTAAAAAACTTGGTGTAAAAAAAACTTGATCCAATCTTTTTCGAAAAAATCCAATTTTTTTTTTCAATTTTTTTATCCTTTATTTAATCTAAAATAATTTTAAAATAAATAAAAAACAAATATTTAAGAATTATATATAGATATATATATTATTTTACCCATCATTATTAATTTTTTATGTTATGAAACATATAATAAAGTTATTTATATTATTTTTAAATTTTATATATCTTAATTTTTATATTTTTATATTATTTTATTGGGTTAAATATGTTTTTGGTCCCTAAACTTTCATCTGAATTTGGTTTTGGTCCCTAATCATTTTTTTCGTTGTTTTGGTCCCTAAAGTTTTCAAATCATTGAAATTAATCCCCGCTGTCAACTCTGTTAAATATAATGGTGACGGCAGGGACTAATTACAATGATTTGAAAACTTTAGGGACCAAAACCAAATTCGGGTGAAAGTTTAGGGACCAAACCCACATTCAGGTTTGGTCCCTAATCCTTATTTTTCATTGTTTTTGGTCCCTGACATTTTTAAATCATTGAAATTAGTCCCTGTCGTCAACTCTGTTAAATATAAGGGTGACGACAGGGACTAAATTCAATGATTTGAAAATTTTAGGGACCAAAAATAACGAAAAAAAAATATTAGAGACCAGAACCAAATTTGGGTGAAAATTTAGGAACCAAAAATATATTTAACCATATTTTATTAATTAAAATATTATATAATATTAAAAATATATATTTAATTTATATCAATTCGCCCACGATTATTAAACCGTAAATCAATATTTTCACGGGTTTTATTATTGTCCGATATTTAAAATATTATTTGATCGTTCCAGACAAATGATCGTGGCAGAGGTGACCTTTTATGGGTGTCGCAGGGTGGTTCTGGATGTAGTCCGAGCTGTTCCCAGGTTGTCCGAGATAGGATCCGAGATGGTCCGAGGTCGAGATGCGGTGGTGGTTGCTCTGAACAGTAGCTCCGGTGGCGGAGGAGGGGATGACCTGCGAAGACACTCCAACGCCCAAGTTAGAATGGGTTTGAGACAGAGTGTAAGCAGGGGAAAATCAGCGTCCCTGACCCTCCAAGGGAGGGGGTATTTATAGCATGGGGTCTAGCCAGAGCTAGCCTGTGGTGTAGCCCAACCTACGCCTGATTGCTTGTGTCAGTGGGTAAGTTGCCCAGTCTGTGTGATGGGAAGTGCCCTTTATTGGTGTCAGTCTGTGTAGGCATAGGCAAGTGGTAGGGAGAGGAGCTAGTTGGTGGTCCCCGAGCTGCACAGTTGTTAAGTGTCCATCCAGCCGAGGTGGCTGTGGTAGGCCATCCGAGGTGGCTGGTAGGCCAGCCGAGATGGCTGGTACTAAATCCGAGATAGCTGAGGTAGGCCATCCGAGGTGGCTGGTAGGCCAGCCGAGATGGCTGGTACTAAATCCGAGATAGCTGTGGTAGGCCATCCGAGGTGGCTGGTAGGCCAGCCGAGATGGCTGGTACTAAATCCGAGATAGCTGAGGTAGGCCAACCGAGATGGCTATGGTAGGCCATCCGAGGTGGCTGTGGTAGGCCATCCGAGGTGGCTGGTAGGCCAGCCGAGATGGCTAGTATTAAATCCGAGATAGCTGAGGTAGGCCATCCGAGGTGGTTGGTAGGTCAACCGAGATGGCTGGTACTAAATCCGAGATAGCTGTGGTAGGCCATCCGAGGTGGCTGGTAGGCTAGCCAAGTTAGTTCCGAGTTAACCTCCGGATCAGATGCCCCCCCAGCTCGATGCCATGTCTATGTATATGGGGTCGAGATGTTGAATGCGATTTTAACGACTGGTCTGACCTTTTGTGGGGTGAAGATCCAAGCAGGTAAAACAGGGTGTGGGACATATGGGACGAGAGGTTTGGTCGGCTGGGATATCATCATACCCGGTGAGCTGAGTTAATGAGATCTCGTATTTTTCATACTCTTTACCCAAAATTTTATTTATCCGAGTTTATGAACTCGGATTTAGAAGTACTCCACGCTATGTATATGAAGAATTTTATTTCTCCGATTTTATGAACTCAGATTTATGGGTATTCCATGCTCTGCACATGAAGAATTTATTTATCCGAGTTTATGAACTCGAATTTTGTCAAGTTTTTAGACTTGGTTTCGCCTGTGCATTTACATCAGCTCTACCATCTCGTTTTTATTGTCCCGTGTTTCTAAAACATCGTCTTTCACATTGCATCTTCATAACTTTTCCATGTGCGCCATATGGGTTCTAACTCCTCGGACTTAGGCGTATATCATGCTCTCCATATGTACGTTATCTGCCTAAGTTTTCACACCTCGGATTTGTAAGTAGGTCCTTCGGGTTTTCACCTCGGATTTATAAGTATGTTATCCGAGTCTTCACACCTCGGATTTAGGAGTATCCTCATAACTTCTTCATCCGGGCTTTCACACCTCGGATTTATAAGTATGTTATCCGGGTTTTCACACCTCGGATTTATAAGTATCTCATTCGGGTTTTTCATACCTCGGATTTACAAGCATCTCATCCGGGTTTTCATACCTCGAATTTAGAATCATGTCATCCTCGTATATACACTATCCGGGTTTTCACACCTCGGATATAGAATTATCTCATCCTCACATGTAAGTTATCTGGGTTTTCACACCTCAGATTTAAAAGTATATGATCCCCGCATGTATGCCATCGAGGTTTACACACCTCGGATTTAGCAGCATGTTGTTCTCGCATGTAAGCTATCCGGGTTTTCACACCTCGGATTTAAAATCATATCATCCTGACTTGTAAGCTATCCGAGTTTTTACCCCTCGGATTTAGAAGCATGTCATCCTGACATGTAAGCCACCTGGGTTTTCACACCTCGGGTTTAGAAGCATCTTCATAACTTCTTCATCCGGGTTTTCACACCTCGGATTTACGGTATCTTCATATGTAAGCCATCCGGGTTTTCACACCTCAGATTTTAGGGCATCCTCGTAGCTTCTTCATCTGGGTTTTAGGAGTATCCTCAACTTCTTCATCCGAGTTTTCACACCTCGGATTTAGGAGTATCCTCAACTTCTTCATCCGGGTTTTCACACCTCGGATTTTAGATCATCCTCGTAACTTCTCCATCCAGGTTTTCACACCTCGGATTTAGGGTATCTTCATATGTAAGCCATTCGGGTTTTCACACCTCGGATTTTAGGGCATCCTCGTAGCTTCTTCATCTGGGTTTTAGGAGTATCCTCAACTTCTTCATCCGGGTTTTCACACCTCGGATTTTAGATCATCCTCGTAACTTCTCCATCCAGGTTTTCACACCTCGGATTTAGGGTATCTTCATATGTAAGCCATCCGGGTTTTCACACCTCGGATTTTAGGGCATCCTCGTAGCTTCTCCATCCGGGTCTTCACACCTCGGATTTAGGAGTATCCTCAACTTCTTCATCCGGGTTTTCACACCTCGGATTTTAGAGCATCCTCGTAACTTCTCCATCCGGGTCTTCACACCTTGGATTTAGGAGTATCCTTATAACTTCTTCATCTGGGCTTTCACACCTCGGATTTTAGATCATCCTCGTAACTTCTCCATCCAGGTTTTCACACCTCGGATTTAGGGTATCTTCATATGTAAGCCATTCGGGTTTTCACACCTCGGATTTTAGGGCATCCTCGTAGCTTCTCCATCCGGGTCTTCACACCTCGGATTTAGGAGTATCCTCAACCTCTTCATCCGGGTTTTCACACCTCGGATTTTAGAGCATCCTCGTAACTTCTCCATCCGGGTCTTCACACCTCGGATTTAGGAGTATCCTCATAACTTCTTCATCCGGGCTTTCACACCTCGGATTTTAGAGCATCCTCGTAACTTCTCCATCCGGGTTTTCACACCTCGGATTTTGAGGAGTATAACTTTTGCAGATATCTCCTCCCATACAGTGCAGAAAACAACCATAAATCAAGAAACGGATTATCGATGCAAAAATCCAAGAGACGCTCGTTTCCCCCTCCTCCACTTTATAAGATTCGTAAGAAATAAGTTAATCCAAAAATGCAGGAAACTGGGCAAGCCCAGATTTGAATATTCATATACGCTTAGGGTGATGGCTTCTTCTGAGAGTGGGAAAAAGAAAAAGGAGAAGAGGTTTCAACTAGAAGAGCTATTGGTGGGGTTTACTATTTACCTCTTCCCACAGACGGCGCCAAATGATCGTGCCAGACAAATGATTGTGGCGGAGGTGACCTTTTATGGGTGTCCCAGGGTGGTTCTGGATGTAGTCCGAGCTGTTCCCAGGTTGTCCGAGATAGGATCCGAGATGGTCCGAGGTCGAGATGCGGTGGTGGTTGCTCTGAACAGTAGCTCCGGTGGCGGAGGAGGGGATGACCTGCGAAGACACTCCAACGCCCAAGTTAGAATGGGTTTGAGACAGAGTGTAAGCAGGGGAAAATCAGCGTCCCTGACCCTCCAAGGGAGGGGGTATTTATAGCATGGGGTCTAGCTAGAGCTAGCCTGTGGTGTAGCCCAACCTACGCCTGATTGCTTGTGTCAGTGGGTAAGTTGCCCAGTCTGTGTGATGGGAAGTGCCCTTTATTGGTGTCAGTCTGTGTAGGCATAGGCAAGTGGTAGGGAGAGGAGCTAGTTGGTGGTCCCCGAGCTGCACAGTTGTTAAGTGTCCATCCAGCCGAGGTGGCTGTGGTAGGCCATCCGAGGTGGCTGGTAGGCCAGCCGAGATGGCTGGTACTAAATCCGAGATAGCTGAGGTAGGCCATCCGAGGTGGCTGGTAGGCCAGCCGAGATGGCTGGTACTAAATCCGAGATAGCTGTGGTAGGCCAGCCGAGATGGCTGGTACTAAATCTGAGATAGCTGAGGTAGGCCATCTGAGGTGGCTGGTAGGCCAGCCGAGATGGCTAGTACTAAATCCGAGATAGCTGAGGTAGGCCATCCGAGGTGGCTGGTAGGCCAGCCGAGATGGCTGGACTAAATCCGAGATAGCTGTGGTAGGCCATCCGAGGTGGCTGGTAGGCCAGCCAAGTTAGTTCTGAGTTAACCTCCTGATCATTATTTATAACGTGGCTTTTTATGTAAAATCAAACGATCACTTAATATTATATTTTTCTTGAATGGTTAATCCTAAGTAGTTGAACAATTTTGGTTGGAATAATTGAAGGCCACGTGTGCGGGCAATCGTTCCATATACGGTGTATGTGTAATTTGGACCATTTTTGGGGTCAAGATGTACGTTGCACTGCGTAGTAAGTACATCACGATTGAATGATCGAAACTTTCTTTCTGGGTAGGAAGAAGGAACTTCAATGTTGGTATCTTTTCCACCAATGACATATATTAAGGAAATTAAAACAAAGGGAACATGAAACAAAAGTAGCGGACTCTGACCATGTTGCATCCCTCTCTTCTTCTTTTCTAATTTCTTTACATTTGACCACGCGTATTTGATCACTAATTATGGAGATAGGATCATTTATTTTCATTTACCTTGTTGCGTGTTAGTGTTAGTGGCACATTCATTTAAATGTAATTACAATTTACAACCTACTAAAACTTTTAATGAAAATAGGAAATTTGAATTCAGAAAAGGATAAGTTGAGGGCCCATGTTGTTCACGTTAAAGGAGACTCTGAAAAGTTTATTGTCCTAGTACCTAGTTAGAGCACAAAATTGTCACAAAGCATTTTAATTAAAAACATAAAATTAAGATTATATGCACTGTTAATTGTCATATATTAGTATTACGTATCTAGAGAAATCTCAATAAATTTGTGATCGTAATAAATAGCTATATATACTACTTATATCATAAAGCTAAAAAATGAGATTCCAAGTTCCAACTCGAGTCTTAAATGAGGTAAACGATTCATTTAACTCGAAAAGAGGTTAAAATACTTTTAGGAAGTGAAATATATCTATCTATCTATATACGTATTACGTGTATACCTAGAAGACGTGAGAAATAGGGTGTACATGTTTTGGGGTATGGAGGATTTGATTATATTATATAGGGGGCAAATACAGACCATAGGTATATATATCAAAAAGGAAAAAGCATATAAATATTACACGTATAAATGACAAGGACCGCTATATATTCTGCAATCCAAGTTGATTAATTTGAAGATTATTAAATTTCATCTATTATTGAATGGCAAGGGGGCCCTTCAATTCCAGATATTAATTAATTAATAAATTAACTCAAAGCTTTCGTTCCTATTTAGTTTTAGTTCCGATTGTTGGAGCGAACTCATTTGTAGTTCAACTGATTCAGCTAGCAAAGCATAAGCGCAAGAAAGATGTTACAGTAAAATAATAATAATAATCATCTAAAAGAAGAATATATCTGAGGCTCAGATGAAAAATATCATGATTTTCCTTCTACATCTTTTAGCAGAGAGGAAGACAGTGAAAGATTCCCCTCAGCTTTAGTATTTTATTAATATTAATTTTCCCTACTAGTAATTTAATTATAAATAATTTTGTTTCTGACTTGGTCAAACCTATTGTATTTTGCTATGAATATCATTGATGGGTATATAATGTTGGATGGGTTTACCGTCAAAACGGATATTTCTTTTTATGTGCATAAACCTTGATATTTATTATATAATGCACGTATTTGTATTCGTTTCTTGAAGCTAATAGGAAAGCTAAACATTGTGGTTTCTTTTTTCTTTATGCAATTCAACAACCATCACTCTAATTTGATTGCTTGCCCACCTCATTATTCCTCCCAAAAAAATCTATAATAGAACAAAAATATTTCAATATTTTATAATATAGTACTAAACTTTTAATTAATGAATTATGCATTAATTAATTAATTAAAATCTCCCTCTTAATTAATCACCCTCTGGCCTATCTTTTTCTCCATTTCACACTCCAAATCCAAACCACAACTCTCACATACTTTGACCCCTCCCATGGCTACCCCACTCTGATATTTTCTTCTTTTTTTCAGATGAAACCGTAAGCAGAAGCAGCCTCTTTTTAGAGAAGGAAAAGGCTAGACAACCATCCCTTTCTTCTAACCCGGCCCCCACTCTTTCTATTTCACTTGTGAAAACCCTAATACAGGATCCTTCTCTCTCTCAATCTCAAAAGTCCAGGACAAAGAGAGACATCATAAACTTCTCTCTCTACCAACTCTCAATAAGTCACAACCCAAACAGAGTAAGTTGCGTTCACACACCTTCTTTCTCTATGCAGCAACATCAATATTAAATAAATATACAATATCATATCATCCGTGGGCTGGTTTTACTACGTATCCTTTCACTCAAAGACAAATTAAGTAAAAGTGAGGCAAGCAAAGCAAAACCAACACTGTACGGGTTTTTTTTGTGCAGAGAGAAGTCTTTGAAGTTGTGTGAGTACTTTTCTAAAGAAAGCTTGTTATATCTTTTTCTTCTTCTTCTTCCATTACCAGAAAATAAAAACACATCCACCTCTTAGTTTTTCTTCTCTTGTCCCATACACCATTCATTGAGGGGTATGTGTAAGTAAACAAATCTCTCTGAGCACCCATCATATAGGTTGTTGCTTTACGTCTTTTCGTTTTCATCTCTTCACTCATGGATTCTGCTAGTGGCAGTATGCAATCCTCCAGTGGTGGTGATGAAGAGTACGATTCACGCGCCGAATCGTCAATCTCTGCTTTCTTCAATAACAACCCTCCACCACCACAACAACCAACCCATGTGTTGGACCCTTTATCCAACTACCTGGATCCAATTCAAAGATCACATCCGAACCAAAATTCAGTTATAAACCTCGACATGGTTTGGTCCAAAGCTGTTAGATCCGAACCAAACCAAGCGGATCTTAACAGCCTAATCCCTCCGCAACAGAATAATCACCACCACAACCACAACGCTTTTCTGTTAAGTCAGTTAACAAGAGGAGTTTCTGGTATTGGTTCCACCACACAACATTCTCTACCTCTGGAAACTTCTTCTAGTGGAGGAAGATTCATTCCAACAAACAATGATCAATCTCAGAGTAGCAACACGAACATGGTTCGAAACCCGAAGAAGAGGTCAAGAGCTTCAAGGCGTGCACCAACTACTGTTCTCACTACAGACACAACCAATTTCAGAGCCATGGTTCAGGAATTCACTGGTATTCCAGCACCTCCTTTTACTTCTTCACCTTTTCCAAGAGCAAGGTTGGATCTCTTTGGTTCTGCACCACCTATAAGATCCCCATCCACTCATTTAGACCCTCCTTATCTCCTTCGCCCTTTTGCACAAAAACTTCAACCTCAACAACAACAACCTCACTCTTCCTTTCCACTTTCTTCCTCTATGGTGGATAGTACTAATACCTTATTAGTTGCTAATAATTCAACAACTAATAACAACTCTTCTACTAATTACCAATTATCATCATCATCTCAGCCTGATCATTTAGGCCTTCTCAAGCAGCAACAACAACAACACTCTCTTAACATGCACAACTCACTCCTCAACTTCCAATCCATCCTTCAACCACCTCCAAAATACACAGTTGGAAATTCTTCTTCTCTTTTAGCCTCAAAAACTACTCAATCTTCCTTGGAAATCCCTCTCAGTAGTGTTGATTCACATCTAAAGATGGGAGTGTTGGAGGAGTTAGGATTGAGCCATGTTAACACACATGTTGGTGGTGGAATTCATCATAACATGGTTCATTCATCATCAGATGGAGCATTGGCAAGGGTCAGCAACATGAGAATGAATCCTTCAGTGGATTGGACACAGAGAATAACAGGTACCATTGGAAACAGTGTTGGTGATCATGGAGGAGGAGGAGTTCTAAGGTCTCTTAGTGGTGCTACTATTAACAACTACAGAAGTAACGTTGTTGAAGAGCGAGGAGGAGGAATAGCAGCATCAAATGGCAAAGATTTTCATGGAGAGAAAGGACCAGAGTGTGGTGTAGCTGCAAGAAGCGAAGGTACGGTGGAATCATGGATTAATTGTTCTTCTGATTAATGAGAAATTCCACAATCAAATGGGAAAAGAATAAAGAAAAGAAAAAAAAAAAAAAAAGAGACTGGTACATATAATTTCATACAGTTAAAAGCAACTGATGGTAGTACAATGCTAATGTGAAAGAGAGAATCTTGGTATCCTCCTCATCTTAACCATAACCATCAAATTAATTAAACTGTTTTTTTTTTTTTATTTCTTTTTGTGTTCCCTTTGTTCTTCTTTGGGCCCTTTAATTAGAATTATGCGTAAATAAGTAGCACCTAGCTAGAATGTCTTTCTTTCTCTCTTAATTTCTCCTCTTTTTTTTTTTTTTTTTGGTTCCTTCAAAATCTCAATTGTGCTTTTCATCATATATATATATACACAGCCATATATACAAATGAATCCTGGAGGTATCAATGTTATTTAGTACATATATAATTTAAATTTGTGTCTCTGTTAATTTGTTTCATATATGGGTTTTGGTTTTGACAATGTGAAAGCATGCATAGATTGAACAACACTGGGAAACATGTATGTATGATGTATCCCCTCTCTCTCTCTCTCTTCCTGCTTTCTATTCTGATTTTAGCTGTAATGCAATGTCTGTTTTCTTACAACATACACTCTATTCTTCTTCTATTCTACATTTTTTATTTTAATTTTTTAATTGAAGGAGAATTATAAAATTGTAGATTCTAGGAGTAATTGGTGGCATGATTTGGGGGATCATCAGCCGCCGCAATCTCGTTTTATAAAAAATCAAAGATATGTTCATGTGTTTCTTAGACATTTCAAAAGTATAACAATATATAAAACATGGAAATATTAGTATATAAATTTCTTTTACACTAGCTAGCACATTCTTAAATCACGTTCTCTATATTTACTATAGAAAATGTCTTTTTTTAATTATTGAATTGGTCTGGTACGTAACTTAATAATTAACATTTTTTTAAAAAAATAATATTTCCAATAGAAAATATTAATAATGCATACTCTTTGAGTCTCTTTTCAAAACATTATTTATCATTAAACAAATTTTATGTGGTGGGTCTTAAATAATGTGGACCCACTTTTTATTTATTATGACCCATATATATAAAATTCATTATGTATGATTAAAAAAGTGTATCAAGAAATAGGTTCTTAGTATTTTTATTTTAATAAAACACATCCGCATACATATGCAGTGTCTCCTTGTGGATCTATAGATTCACACATTCAATAATATTTATTTTTGCATAAAATGTAAATTATTGTCTATTTTTAACCATTTGTAAATAATATATCAATATGGTTTTTATATTGAATTCCTAATATATGATAAATGACTGTGTTATTAAATTTCCATAATTAATCACAGGAATATACTTTTTTGCTAGTATGTATATGTATTAAAAGTTCCAGCGAATAAATTATAAAATTAAAATTGTGGTCACCTTCTTGTTATATATAGGCTAAAAAATCAAGTAAATTAGTTATAAAATCAAATTTTATAGACTATTGGTCAAACGATCATAATCACATGGTTTTATTTTTGGAACGAGAAACACAACATTTGACGCAAATATTCTAGCTTGTTGATTACGGCAAAAACGTTTATTTCTTTTTTCAAAAATATTTGTTTCTTATAATTTCTACTGGATTTTAGGAATAAATAATAATAATAATAATACAGGCATATATGTCACGTAATCATTTCCAAAATAAGCACACATCATTTATACTGGCTAGAGAATATGAAGCCATGATGTGCCAAAATAAAATTAATGCCGATGTGGCCAGTTGAACCAATGATCAAGGTATTCAAATTAAAATATATATAATTGGTTGAAAAAAAATGATAATGAAAAAAGTGCCCATTGATTTAGCTCTCCATCACTTTTTGTCTGTTTTCGATTTTGCACCACCACACGCTTCGTCTGAAGGAAAGAGAAAAGGAAAGTGGTACGCGTGCATGTTCTATTACACTCATGAATGAGACTTTTTATCTTGATGGATTTAATGCATGTGGGATCTGGTAAGTCTATAATGTGGTTTAAAATTTAAAAGTGCTAATTGTAGGTCGAAACCACTCAATGGTGTGTAGTTAATTTGTTTTTGTATAGAGTTGGTTGGAATCCATATGATAAGTAGGATCGATCTTAATCTGTTTAGTTAGAAATAATTGAGTTAAAAATTGAAACATTTTTTAATGTAGGATTTTTACTAGTTTGAATCTGTGGAAGAATCGAAATCAGATACGACTTCGGGTAGCGTCGTAATATATATGTCTACATATGGTACCCTTCTACGCCGAGCCAAGACAGAACATGTGGGAAATTCTAATAATCAAAGAAAACAATTCATAGCTGTATCTAGAAGTTCATTGTTCCCATTTCAGACCACACAAAAGAATGACCAAAATCAGCATGGAAGGGTGAGGAGAGAACGCGGCACCGCAGTTTTGTTTGCGTCCATTCTGTGTGCCATGTGCTTTTAGTTCACCCGTATATAAGTGATGGAGATGCATGTGATCAATTCATGAGTAATTTACATACTTTTAATGGTTAAATATGTTTTTGGTCCCTAAACTTTCACCCGAATTTAATTTTAGTCCCTAATCTTTTTTTTTGTTGATTTTGGTCCCTCACCGCAATTGATGGCAGGAACTAATTTTAATGATTTGAAAATGTTAGGGAGACCAAACCTAAATTCGGGTTTGGTCCTTAAACTTTCATCCGAAATTGGTTTTGATCCCTAATCTATAGATTTCGTTGTTTTTAATCCCTAACGTTTTCAAATCATTGAAATTAGTCCCTACCACGTACTCATATATTTAGCGGAGTTAACAACAAGGACTAATTTCAATAATTTGAAAATGTTAGGGACTAAAACCAAATTGGAGTGAAAATTTAGGGACAAAAAAATATTTAACCCTACTTTTAAATATAAAAAACACACACATAGCAATATTGCCGTGCCTCACGGCCTCAACGTTCAAACATGAGTCCTAACTCCCAATTTCATATATGCTTGATAATGGGAGGTAATAAGGTTAGCACCCTCTCTAAGATCTCTAGCTAGTAAGTTACTAATACGAGGAATGACTTAAATAGTGTGGTTTTGTACCTCTTGGGAATCAATTTGGTGTCTAATGCATATCATAAAAAAAATTGATCGGTTTACGAATCGAATCAATGTCAGAAATCGGTTGAATCAATCAATTTTAAAAAAAAAATATTTTTATTTTTTTAGTTATTTTATTTAATTTAAAATATTTTTAGATAAATTAAATTAAATTTTTAATGATTAAACATAAATGTTTATTATTTAGTCAATTATTATAATATTTTTATCTTATAATACATATAATAAGATCTTTTATATTAATTTATATTTTATATATAAGTTGAATTTTTTATGATTTTATTATTTAAAAATATTATATAATATAAAATATATATACATATATATTTAATTATTACGAATTCGACTAGTAAATAGTGAACCAGTACCTTCACTGATTTAATTACCTGTTTGATTTTTAAAACATTGAGTTTCTTTATAGTGTAAAAGGGATTTGTAACAAAAAGAAAAAAAAGATTTTCCTGTTTTAAAAAAATATAATATAAAGTAGTACACCAACACTAGTTAGTGTCTAGGTGAGAAGGAGTTTTTTTTTCTAATTATAAGATCTCAAATTTAAATTTTGTGAATAAAAAAAGACATAACTTGAATGTGATTTAGCTAGGGAGAACTTTATTTCCTTAAAAGGTCCATCAAAATGGTTTGGATTAATTCAATGTGATTATCATATACCAAGGTTTCATACCAAAAAGATTATTATTAGGAACATAACTTGAAACTTTAGATAAGGGGGATTTTGATGCAATAGTTAGAGTTGTCTTCATGTAACTAAGATATCACATGTTTATGAATTAGGATATCCGTTGTACCCACTTAATTTATGTTTTTCTTTCGGTGGATAAAAAAATGTAACTAAGATGTCATATGTTTGAGTTTAAAAATTGGCCATTTGAAAATGTAAGATAAGACAAATAATAGATCAATGATGAATTTAACTTTTTCCAATAACGAGAGCTTTAATTTATAAAACCAAGTTTTCCTGAAAGTGAAAAAAAAATATAGATATATTCATACTGATTTAATTTAAATTGCAATATAAATTTAATTTATTAAAATTTTAAAATAAATATAATATTATTTCCACAATTTAAAGACAAATACAGAACAATCTTGGGCTTTCTATACCAATGTGCTGTCCTCTTCCCCACTTGGCACATTTGAATCAATTTAACCAAGAAAGCAAATAGGTTTTGAAAGAGATCAGAATAAGCAATATCTCTAATTCCATCTTTTTGTCCAACATCATTGTGACAAAAGAAGACCTTAGTATGTCAACACATTGCAGCCACTCATATAATTAATGTTCACTTATGAAAATTTCTCTGAAGCAATTGTCAAAAAAGAAAAAGAAATTGAAATTATGGAAAGGTCATTTGCTCCAAACACTCCGAATCGTTATAATTTGTGAAGTTAAAGTGACTTGTCTCTATGCATGAAAAGGCCGGTTGTGGGGATATTATCTCTACCCAAAAGTTAGTAATCTTTTTCATTTCATTGATTGATATATCATGATCTTTTTTATTTCACCTTTGGGGTTTAAAATTAGAATGACTAGACATGAGAGGGAGATATATGGAATGGAATGGCATTCAAAAAATTTTGAATCTTTTTTCTCTTAAAGAAAAGTCACATGGAAAACCATGGTGGGGGAGGGGATGAGGGGTTACTTTTACAAAAGGGCCTACACTTTTTTACATTAACCTTTTTATAAACTTGAAAAACTTTATAAAAAATTTAAATAAAACTCAAATGATTAGGCATCGGATTTTGGGAGATTTGTTTGGAGCAGGCCTTCTGTGAAATTGGATGCATGACCTTTGACATTTCAATTAGGGCCCATGCCACAATGAATGAACAAACCTTTCACTACTCACTCTTTAGCAATGATGGCTTTTTCTCATTCATCACACTCTCCCCTGCACTGCACAGGGCATTTTCTAAGGCTACTCAAACAGTGAGCAAAAGGGTCTCTCTCTCACACACACACACACAAAAACACAGTGCCCTACAATTTTGAGCCTAAACCCAAAAAGATGAACAGCTTTTGGCATCCTCATGAAAAAGGCTGCACTATTTTTTCCCTCTTCCTTCAATCCATTCCTTCACAGGGAAAAGCTAGCATCAATTCAAGTACCTGATGCCGGAAAAAAGGACAAAGCACAAAATATCATCATTTCACTTAAATTGCATTAACATAACATAATGTCTTGTCCTACAAATCTAGTTTTTAGATTTCCCTTACTCCATGATTCCAAGCATTAACTAACGAATTTCAATTTACACAACTTTTGATCCCTATGATTATGGAATATGCGCGCAACTATATATGCTTTTTGATACATATATACACTATATATATGCCGTTCATTTTATTTATATATTCTTCATTCATCAAGCGCACTATATGATATATATATATATATACATGTAAAACTTATGTTAAAATTAACAATCTCCCTTGTTGCATTATTTTATCCTAATTTTTTTTTCTCCCCTTTTAGGATTCTTGCAAAACATATAGCATATGTCCACTCTAGTCGATAAATATTATGTGATAGATAGATAGAATTGATGCACATATAGATTTTAATTTTTAGAACATTCCTGAACTACTAGTCCTCTGTTGATGGATATAAGTTAAAGAAAGATGGCCCCAGGCTGCAGTGGTGAGTTTTATTCATGAAATTGCCCAATTTTAGTCATTAATTAGTCAACGTTTTATTTTTATTTTAATTTATTTTTGTTTTTGGCATACACAAAGGAAGGACCAACATAAAATTACTTCTCATCCTATCCTATGGGATAAGATAAAATTTGGTTGTGGAAATTGCATCATTGTGAACTATACACGCGTCACCAAACACAATCTGTTGTGTATTTGTGTATATTGCTGTCTAGCTAGCTCTAGCTTCGTGGCACCTTGACTAATTCATCCCTTGTTATGTCATTTACATTGAGCTTAGATGTGGAAATTACATACTTTCATATTTTATTTTGGTTTTAAAAAGTAATTTTTTAAAAAAAAATCAATTTTAAAAGTACGTGTCTTGGTAATTTAATATTTTTATATTTAATAAAAAAAGAGAGAATAATATGAAATTAATGTTAATGAATAATAAAAATATTTTATTCAATTTTAATGAAAGAGAATTTGATTTATTGTTAATCATATTGATTTTTCAATATGAGACCTTGATATTCAAAAGATAAATTGGACCCACCTAATCTAAGTCGAATTAGGTGTGCTATTAAGAGGGTAAAGTTTTTTGGAGACCATCTTTTCCATTCAAAACTTAAAATTGAGACTTTAATTCAGGAAAAAAAATCATAGATGTTGGTTATTACGTTACAATGGATTACAATATTTAATATATGAATTTGTTTATTATGTAAAAGACAAAAAGGGATAAAAAAATATAGCATATACAAATATTTAAGGAAAATTTTTAAAATCACTAAAAAGTTAATACAGTACTAGACATAAGCTGGTATTTATTTATTTATTTATTAAAATAAATTATATTTTCATGTACATCAAAGTTATAATTGAACTTCTTGTTTATGAATTTTTTTTATAAAATAATTAAATTTATAAATTTTATCTTGATTTTTATAATTTTGTTAAAACCAATAGCGGTGACACAATGTAAAATCATGATTCAAGGAATTGAATTTAAATCACTTTCGTCCAATGTATTTCGTAAAATAACTCATCTTAACCGATATATAGAATCAATTTTACTCAACTGTTAATCAAACCAATACTATATATATCTAGCAGGAATGCCCTTTAATTAAGTGAAACAATATTATGTAACTAAAAAGGGCATGTAATGTATAAAAGAATAATTATCTCTAGTTGAATTTATTACATCACTTTTAAAAACTAATAATTCCTAAATCATTAATTTCTTAAACACACACCAGAAAGGTTATGCATTTAAAGTCAAGGAGATTAGTTGTAGTTGTTACTTAGATTTTTCACATCATCTTTTGTCCGAGAGTAAGTGCAGGTCAGAGGTGATTTTCATGAATTGTACTTTGTCTGCCACTATAGTTATTTTCAGTAACCCCAGCCATTGAAATAATGGTGTTCCATGCCATTGGCCTCCAATTGTGAGAATATTTCATATTTCAACCTAAAGAAAGATCATGAATGAAATGAGTATTTGGGCTATGCTGGCATGGCATGGATTTTAGTAGTAGTATTTTACTTTACAGGTTTACAATGTTGCGTGGCTTGCGCAGATTAAGATGCCCGACCAATGCATGTGTAAAATCGACCATAATAAAGATACTCTAAAGGATCCATTTTGCATTCATGCCTTTCCATTGCCGTAGGAGATAATTTGTGTTATTCAAAACCAAAATTATTCTAAAGAACTAAACTACTCCACCTAACTTGATTTGGGTTGGAATACGTAATTGAAAATATAAACAAAATTTTAATTTATTGACAGCTATTGATTTTAAAAAGTGACAAAATTTTTTAAATAAAATTTTGAATCCAAGTCTTGTAAATATGAAAAGAAAAAAGAAAAATATTAGGCTTAAATATGTTTTTAGTTCCTTGAAAATTAGCGAATTTTTTATTTAGTCCCTATATAATTTTTCACCTAAGTTTAGTACCTCATTAATTTTTCATTTTCAAGTTTAATCCTTATCATTAATTGGTGTTGTTACGTGATAACCTGACACTGTTACAATACGATGACGTGTCTATTTAGATTGATATGGCTGCCACGTTAGATTTTGTTGAAATTATTTTGCCTCAAATTTTTTTAATTATTAATTCCAATATTAATTATTTTAATATTTAAAACAAAAAAATAACAAATCTCTCTTATTTTTTAGTACAATACATATCATGGAGGAAGTATATATCAGTGAGGAATTGGAGAGTTGTGATGATATATACAGTACTAAAAATAAGAGGGATTTGTTATCTTTTAAAAAATATTAAAATAATTAATATTGGAATTAATAATTAAAAAAATTGAGGCAAAATAATTGCATCGAAATCCAACGTGGCAACCACGTCAACCTAAATAGACACGTCAACATACTGTAACAGTGTTAGGTCATCACATAACAACACCAATTAATGGTAAGGATTAAACTTGGAAAAGGAAAATTAATGAGGAGCTAAACTTAGGTGAAAAAATTTATAGGGACTAAACACAAAATTCGCTAATTCTCGAGAGACTAAAAACATATTTAAGCCAAAATATTATTACTCTCATTTTTTATTTATCTTTCCATTAAAATAAGAAATAATTAATATTTTACATCATTTCTTATTGATAGTGGAACTATTTGAGAATTAATATAGGGATATAATTGAGAAAAATATAAGGGCTATATATGTTTTTAGTATTTGAATATGGTTTTATTCCCTGTACTTTAAAACTGTTAGTTTGAGTCCCTCATGTTCTAAAATCATATAACTTTAGTCTATCCCCTTAACAATGTTAACTTTGACTCTAACGTGACAAATGGATTTTTGTGTTAACTTGTCCACACAACTTTAATGAACATGATGTGGCAATTGAATAACATCTCAGTTCATCCAGTCAGATTTCATTCGGGATTTTATTGAATAACACGTGTGGGTGGTTCATTTAATAAAACCCTAAATGAAATCTGAGTGGATGAATTGATGTGTTATTCAATTGCCTTATCATGTTCATTGAAATTGATAGGACAAGCTGACACAGAAATTTGTTTGTCACGTTAGCGTCAAAGTTAACGTTGTCAAGGGAAAAGACTAAAGTTACGTGATTTCAGGACGCAAACCAAAGATTTTAAAGTTTAGGGACTAAAAACATATTTAACCAAAATTAATTAATATCGTCTTGGACTTATAAGTGGAAAGATAAATAGAAATAATTTATATTCTCCTTAATAGATAAATAAAAATGGAGGTACTTGATCATTATTAGTTGAAATACATATGCATCTAAAATTAATGTCACCCAAAATTCATATACTCATTTTCTTTTTCCGTAACCTTCGATATCCATAAAGTTAGATTCGACTCTGATTATTTTTGCAATGTGACTTTTTGGGTGACATTAATATTGCAATGTATAGCACAAGAACATTATATACTATTTAATAGGGTTTTTCATGGGTTGGGTCTACCCAAAGAACCCGATTGACCCGACCCAGCCTGAGAGACTAAACCGGGTTGATTCAGATTCATGGGTCGGGTCGGTTTGAAAATGAGAAGAACTAAGGTAAACAAGTCAGGTTATAAGTTGGGTGTTTTTGTACATGTAGAATCTGACCCGAGTATATTCTACATGTAAAAAAAACTGGTTAAGTAAAATGTCCTAACTCATAATAGGAAAGGCCATTTTGCTTTGCTCACCTAAAACGAAAACATAGCTTCCTAGCTCCACCTCTCTCAGACTCTCATCGTTGTAGCCCGTAGGACCGCAGCGCCGCCTTCCTCCGCTTTGACCACTCCTCCTCCTTCCTATGCTAATTGTGAAGCTTCACTGTCAGAGGAATATACAACGAACGTCGCGTGAGCATGACTTTTGTTGGAAGAACCAGCTGGAGTTATGGGGATGCATCAACCATTGCCCACATCCACCATCGTAGCTCGTAGCGTCGCACCGCCGCCTTGCCCACATCCATTCATTCCTGTTGTTTCTTCTTCGTAATCGTTCTGACCACTATGAACTCACCACTCGCCATGACTAGATCTACTTGTCCCTTTCCTCATGCTTCTCCTTTAGTTTGAATCTTCATGATGTGAATTACTTAAATGAATCTTCTATATTGTAGTTGTAAATATTGCAATTTTAGTTTAAGATTACTATTTGGTAGGATTGCTATTTTAGTTTAGGATTACAGTTTGTGGATGGATTTCGGTAGGATTGTCTCATTAACAGTATACAAGCCCCCTCTTTTTTTCCTCAATTTTTTCCTACACCCTACAACCCGAAACCTGGATTGATCCGATCCATTAAGTTTCGGTTTGGCTCTTAAAACTCATCAAACTCGACCCAACTCAATGTTTATTCTCGGTTTGGTTCTCTTAAAACTCATCAAAACCTAACCCGTGATCACCTCTACTATTTAATACACTCTTTTCAACACATTTATTATTAATTATCATTTGTTGAAACTTATGTAAGCCTTATTTCCTATCTGGTGAGCCCCACAACGATGAGAATATTTGGAATTCTTTTTTATGAGACGCCTATAAATTTTACTCCCTCTTGTTTTAGTATCTCTAAAAAAATGTTATTACAAGATGAAATATTTGGCTGTCCTTTTGGTTTTATTTTTTTTATTGGGATCTTTTAGGTATAAACCTAAAATATTCATTTAGGTCTTGCTAAGATTATCTTTAATTGGAAATTTCACATCTAAACAAGCCTTTAATTTTTATGTGATTTTTAATTTATGTATGTCAATATTAGGGGTGTTCATATCCAATCCAATCCAATGCAACCCGCAAAAATCGAACCGAAAAATCGAAAACCGAACCAAACCGAAATCCAAAAAAATCGCAAACTGCAAAAATAAAATTTTTTTTATTGGATTGGATTAGTTTTCGGATCCTATGTTGAAAACCAATACAATCCAATCCAAACCGAACTTATATATACATATATTATTACTTATAAAAATAATCAAATATTTATACTTGCATACATATATATTTATAAAAATACTTATAGTAATATATTTTTTATGATTTTATTATCTAATATCATATTAATATTTCTATAAATATATCAGTATAAAATTAGTTTTGAATTAGTTTTTATGTCTCATATCGTTCTTTTATATAATTTTATATTACTTTTAATAAATATAAGTTCCAATAAGAAAATGTTTATTATTACTTCATTATTTTAACAATTTTATCAAATATTTATTATCGCTTTAAAAAACCGAAAATCGATCCAATCCAATTTAAATTGGATTTGATTTGAAAAAATATCAAAACCGATCAGATGATGAAATGATAAAACCGCAATGATTGGATCGGATGATTTTTTTGCCTCAAACCCGACCCAAACCGAACCGCGAACACCCCTAGTCAATATGTTACCTTGAGTTTCAATGCGCACCAAAATGGAGCAGTAAAATTAGTTGTTATGGTGCTTAAATGGTTGTAAACGTGAAAACAAACACACACTTAATTGTCTGTAATGTCTCTCTTAATCATCAAAGTCACCTTGGTTTTTTCTTTTCTCTCTCTGCTTTTTGTTTTGTGTTTTAAAATATTTTCATATATTGTTCATGAATTTTCCATTCTTACTCTCTCTTACGAATGAAGGGATTTCACAAACTCATATCTTGAAGTCATGTAGATCTTTGTCAAAACCCAACTTTGGTGACCCTTGCCTGTTTCATAAAGGATAAGGGAAGGACAATGGCCATTAATAAAAAAAATATCAAATTTGTAAACTTAGAACTAAAGCTATCAAAGTGGACCAATGTCCAACTAGACCATATATAGCCCATCAATTGTTAAAACTATTTCAACCGAGCCAGCCAATTTTACGTAAGCACTTCTATTATAGGTAAGCCACAGTAAATTGGGTTGGGCGAAACTAAGCCACCGAAAGAAAGCAGTTAAATTTCAAATATTGTAGCAGGTCCTCGATAGTTAATATTCAAGCTTCATTTCTTTAGCATCAAAGTTAATACTATTATCGGATTTTTTGAAATGGTAAAAGACACCCTAAGAAAAACGAAATCTGAAGAATAAAGTGCAATTGACCTCTATTAAGGGACCATGTTCGAATGAAAGCCCTATAAGCAGAGGCTTTGACATTGAGGTTGAAACAAAGGAAAGGGCTTGTGTGTGGGCCACGTCTCTATGGCCTACGGTCCTTTAACTCATCATGCTCCCTCCTTTCTCATCATACCCATTCCCTAATGCCTCAGCCCATATTGCTACTTATGGTCCCACTCCTTTTTGCGGGCCCCATTATATATCCTTAGTTTATTAATTCCCATATTTTAAAATTTTACTATATATTTGTATTAGTTTATTTTAAGAGTTTAATATATATACAGTATAAAGAAATTTTACACAGACATCCAATTATGTGATGTAACATCATTTATTTAATTTAATAATACATGAGGTGTCACATTTATTAAATGATGTGCGACAAACCATTAAATGTCTGTCTAAAATTTAGACAAATAGTGTATATTAATTAAATCATCATTTTAAAGTTCTGTTTAGAAGTTTTTTTAAGAAAAACTTTAGTACATTATTTGGAATTTTTTTGTAAACTATTACCACACATACTTTTTAAGCTTGTGATTTGGTATGATTAACACACGAAAAGCCTCCTTGGTCATTACTCATAATAATTTAGCTAGCAAAGAATAAAATAGATACCCCTTTTTTTTATTTTCAAAACATCTATCAAGTATCAATGGCTTAAAAAAAATCTTTCAGGGAGATATGTTGTTTCTGTGTGTATGCACACACATACTGACAGAATGTAAAAAGATAGTATTTGAATTTGAATATTGTTATACTTCTTTTTTACGGTAAATATTGTTATAAAGTTGGGGTTCCATGAGAGGTCCTGTATATGTATGTATGCTTCTGAATTTGGATTGGTCTTTTTAGAGTATGTTTGATTTAGTGTTAAAAATGTGAATTTATCACGTTTTAACGCTAAAAATACTTGCGTTGAAAAATCTAAATTTGAGTTTGGTTAGTTTCAACGCAAAATCAAATACACACTTAGTCTATGTCTTAGCGTTTATTATTATTATAAACCAAAGCCAAAAAATCTTGTACAAACAGTAAATGCTACGTCATTTTCCAAGGTAAAAGAGGAAGAGGCTGGCATACATCTATACGGACCAAAAGGCCCAAAATGGGTTAGTCATTAAATATTTTGGGTTTTGCTGGCCCGGTTTGGTCTAGACTTGTTTTAATTTGGATTTAATGTTTGAACCAAGAAACAATTTGTTGTCCAAAATAAACGACGCAACATGTTAAATAATTTAGAAACTGTCAATTAACACAACGGGGTGGTGGCGCAGTTGGCTAGCGCGTAGGTCTCATAGCTTCTGAGTTATCCTGAGGTCGAGAGTTCGAGCCTCTCTCACCCCAAAAAGTAGTTTTTTTATTCTTACTAATAAATCTCGACGTTGAATAACAAAAAATTAAGCATATATGGGTTAATTTGTCTTTTTTCATAGACATTCAAATAGAATCAGTTACATGTACACTAGAGCAAGGAGAAAATCCAATACTTATGTATGTACAAGTTGCCATGTGAGACACATGTGCCATGACCACTTGATCGGGTCTTATGAACATGTTTTTCTTTTCATTTCTTACCAAACACGTGTGTCCGTTTGTTTGGCACTTTAATTCACACATAATTAATGATATTGTAGCACTCACTCAAAACAATACCATTTCATTTCTTCAAATGACTCAAATTTGGACTTGGTTCCTAGTGCCTGGCCAAGTGTAGGTAGCAGGTTTTATGGGTCGGGCTGAAAAAGCCCAATTGAAATTCAGTTTTATAGACTAAAAAATATATGTTCGATCATATGCGGGTAGTGGATTTGTGTGAATTAACCTAATTTAAATTTAGTTTTTTTAACATCATTGCCTATTAAAAGTTTTAAAAAATTACACTTCTAAAAAATTAAAAGTATGACAACATAATTATCAAACACAATAAAAAATAGTTCATATAAATACTTTAACATATTGGAGATTTGAAATTTAATTTCTTTTTCTAAAGGATCATATTAATATTAAGAAACTGGCTGAATTGGAGATTTTAGATTGCTTCATAATGTTATATAAGTGAGAGTGTACCAAACCAAAAATGAAAATGTTTGACATATTCACTAATTTCTGATTAATATCTTAAAGAGGTTGAAAATACTTACCTTGACCCCCCCTTAGTTGTATGTAGTGTGATAAAACTTGGGGCTCCTATTCTAAATGAAACATATATAAAACTTCGTAATACTATAATTGAATGAGTGTTGTGGCTTGGTGGTAATGCACTTCCCTCCCCAGCAAGCAGACACATGTTTGATCCCTGCATTTGGCACTTGTTACATTTAATTTTTAAGTAAGGACGGTATGTTACTTGCTCTCAGCCCAGACCGGTTCTAATCGGTGTCAAACCCCAATTTTGTTCGGCCTTTATGTTTTCTTCAATTCTTTTCCGTTTTCATGGTTTAAAAAAAACTAAATAACTAAGAATGGATTAATTGATTTGTTAGTTAATTAATTATTAATTTGTTAGTTAATTAATGGATTGATTAAACATTTTGACAAAAAAAAGTTGTTAAGTTTTACCTTTTTAAAAAAAAAAATGGGCCGGTTAGGCCCAGTGTTTGAAAATCATTTTTTTTCAAAAAAAAAACTGTTAGGCCAGGTAGGCCCATTTGCTTCACTTTCAAAAAAGGGGGGATTTGCTTCAGATTTTTTATTGGGCCAGTTTGGGCCCATTGATTGTGAGGCTTAAGTTAAAAGAAAGACATTTATGGGCTAATTGGACAAGTTGTTTAGGTGATTTTCATTCCAAAAAAAAAAAGATGAGTGTTGGCCATGGGAAGGCGTTGGGTGGGAATTGCTTTTAAACCCCCCTTTTGCTATTCGCACCCCCATCCCATACCCCCTTCGCCACCCCCCACCCCCACCCCCACCCCCATGCTCTACCCCTCCCCTGCTGCACCTAGCAGCCCCCCCCCTTTTGCTATTCGCCCTACTGCACTTGGCAGCCCCCCCTGATTTTCATTCCAAAAAAAAAGGAGTGTTGGGCCATGAGAAGGCGTTGGGTGGTAATTGCTTTTAAACCCCCATTTTGCTATTCGCACCCCCATCCCATACCCCCTTCGCCATACTACTCCTACCCCTACCCCACCCCCCGTCTCCCTCTCCCCACCTTCTTCCCCACTCCCCCACCCACTTCCCAACATATCAATCCCCCACCCCCCCTTCCCAACAACCTCACCGCCCAACTCCCCCACCCTTTCCCAACGTCCCCATCCCCCACCCCCACTCCAACGACCCCCATCCCCATCCCCAGTCCCCTTCCCGTCCCCGTCCATGTCCCCGTCTCCGTTTAAGGTTTTTTTAAGCTTTTGGTTTAAAGATGGAATTTTTTCGTCTCTAACCAAATTTTTTTAAAACAACTTCCGGAACCTTTAGAAAATTTTCTTCCACCATTCATCCTTAGCTCACATGTATTCAAATCACCAAAGAGAGAAGATAAACAACGAGAGAGGGAGTAAAAAAACTCAGAAAATCTGAACCAGAGAAGGGAGAAGAAAGTTGACACTGTTACAGCACCGTCCACCACCGCACCACCTTGAACCACCTCCAGTCACGGCCAACACAGCCGTTGTTTGGATCTGCGCCGCGTCTCCCTACAGCTGCGCGCCTCCATCGAAGCTCACCGCAAACCAACCACCATCAGCCGCGGCCACTTCCGCGGCGACGCGTCCCTCCGCGCCTGTACCGTCCCAAACAATAAAAAAACAGAACTGAATCAAAAAAATTTGAGTTGTAAAAACTTAATTCAAAAATTTTAAAAACCAAAAACTGAAAACTCGCAACCACCCCGAACAATAAAAAACAAAACTGAATCAAACATACCTTTTAAAATTGTTTTTAAAAATTGTCTATCAAACAAATTTTTCATTTTTTTATTTTAAAAACATAAAGCAATTCTTAAAAATGGTAAACAAACAGGAACTAAGTCTATGTGTGTCAATTTTCACTTTTTAGGATTTCTACTTTCTATTAATGTAAACGGGTAGCCCAAAGTTCGGTTAGGCTACCCAACCCAAATTTGTTTTATCATGCAGGCTTAATTTTTTCAAGCTAAAAATCTGAAAAATATTCAAGCTTTTGATTTCACTATCCAAAACTTGTAAAAAAAAAAGAGTTTTAGCAGGTTGGTCCAGTCGATCAGACTCATTTTTTCAGCTCAAGTTACTAGTGAATAGTGTTTGTGGTAAGTAAATGCCACCGAAAATCCAAGTAGTAATAATCAAGGATATAGATATTTGGAAAACTGTTAAACTATTAATTAAATACTAAATTGATAAACTTAAAAAATAAATTAAGGAAAATTATCATAAAAAATAATTAAGTTATAAATGAATTAAATAAATCAAACTTAAACACTTTTTTTAAGCAAGTCAAGCTTAAGCTGTATATTTGACTCAGGTTGACTTTATTTACACCCCTAGCAACAAGAAAACCACTGATGTCACATTGCAAATACTCATTATTATAACCTCTTCCCATACTCGAGCAAGCGTAAACTGATTAACACATTTACTTTAGGTCGCAAAGAATATTTTACTTATTAATAATAATTTTTAAATAATTTAATAATTATTTAATAAATAATATTAATCTATTAAAAACAACAAGGCCGACTCAAGGGCCAAGCTACTAAAGCAATGACTTTAGACCCCCAATATTACATAGGTCTCATAATTTTATACCTATATTAATTATATTTATATTTAAAATTTATATAAATATAGGATTTTATTTATATATTGGCAGTATAAAAAAGTTTTACATTTTCATCCAATGATATGTTGGTAAATCAATTAATGAGCTAATAATACATTAGGTCATTCTCATTAAATTATTTGGGAACTAATTAGGAAAGAAATAACTAGTTTGAGGACTAATTTGAGGGTTTATTCATTTTGGTTACTATTCTTTCACATGAGAAAAATTTTTAAAGCTAAAATCAATAAACTTTATCTAAAATTATCATGATTATTAAAAATGTTAAATGGAACTGATTAACATGATTTAAAAAATAATTTTAATAAAATTTTATTTTTATTAGTTTAAAAAGGTCTTAACCTAATATATTGCTTTAAGCTTCGCTAAACGTTTGGATCAACCATACCTCTTCCATTTCCCAAAACAATTACCAATTATTGGTTAGATTTTTAAACCCATTATTGTCAATAATTTAGTTCTAAGAAATGAATTAGGTGATCAAGGACTATACAAGGAAAACAACCTCTCTTCCCAAAAAAAAAAAGAAAAGACCCTATATATATATATATATATATATATATATTTACCATGTATATATACCTCTCTCTCTATCTATTTATCTATCTATCTATATCTATATCTATCTATATATATATATATAATAGGATTAAATATGTTTTTTTCTTTAAAAATATAGTTAAATTTGATTTTAGTCCATTTTTTTTAGTTTTAATTCTCTATTTTTTAAAATCACGTACTTTTATACTTAACATAAGTTTTCTTTCGTGAAGTAATAACGAAACATTGTTTTTTCTAGATTTTCTTATGGAATTTCTTTCGAATTTTTTTATAGATTTTAAAATTCATTGGAAATTTCTTGGAGATTCTTAAAACTGTGGGAAAGTTCTGACAAATTTTTCTATAGTAAAGCAGAATTATTTTCATAGCAACATTTTTATGTAAAAAAAAAATCAAAAGGAATTTCCTGTGAATTTTCATCTAGAAAAGCCGCAAGAGGGTTGTAAACATGACTTAATAAAATATAGTTAACAATGAAGACTAAAAACATATAGTTTTAAAAAATAGAGAACCGAAAACATAAAAAAATAAAATGGGGATCAAAATAAAATTTCACCATATTTTTAAGGACCAAATACATAATAATTAACACTATCGATTATCTTAAATTTTTGGTCAAGATGTGATGACAAGGGTTTTGGTTAGTGACCCCATGCTACTCTTTGATCACTATTGGCTATGTGCATTTGCTAGATATAAAACTAAAATTGATGAACACATTATTCCATAATTAACCCAATGATGTTACTCACCTTTTAATCATCCTTGTGCATTCCTGGAAGTTGGTGTTTCATTACAACGATGACTATTTTAGAGAATTTTCTTGATGCGTGGAAACAAGTCACTACAAAAAAAGTGTAATTTAGTGGGGGTTATTTTTTTCATTTCTGACGGTCTAAGACCGCCACAAAATGCAATTCTGGCAGTCATGACGCGCGCCAGCATTACTTGTGCCACAAAGCATGTTGTGGCGGTTTCTGTTGGAACGCTGGCAAAAGCGCCAGGAATTGCTTTGCTTATTACTGGCGGTCCAAAACCGCCAGAAATATGCAATATTTTGGTTTTTAATTTGCATTATTTCCTGGTGGTCTAAGACCGCCACTAAACTTCAATTTTTTTTTGTATTTGCTGTTACGTGTATCTTCCTTTTATTTTTTACATTCTATTTTTAACAACTTGACAAACATCCAACATGAAAAAAAAAAACCTAGTTACACTTTATAGGAACATGAAACTACAAACTCTTGAATTAGAGTTATTTTAATACCAACTAGCTCAAATGAATTTTTTTTTATGTTGAACTTCCAATTTGTTGCAAACAAAGCTAAACTATACAAAAAAAAGTATAATTACGAGTATAAAGAATTCAAAATCAATTACTAGCTAATGAAAATCCTCCTTTTTGTCTTGGGGTGGCTTCTTCACTCCTTTGATCCTGTAAAAGACCAAACTAAAATATTTTACCATGCTTATGAGGATAACATATTAAACATCACTTAAGAGTATATAAAATCATTACCACTAGGAGTAGAAGTCCCTAACAAAGCACCCAACATTATGCCAAAAAACCCTTTTTACCACGGTTAAAAAGGGCTTTTTACCGCGGGTAGAACCGCGGTGTAGCACAGTGGGATAAAAGCTTATTGCCGCGGTTGATTTTTGGAACCGCGGTAATTGGTGTTGGTTTTTTACCGCGGTTCCGAAAATCAACCGCGATAATAGGCTGCCAACCGTGTGATTTTTGCATGACTGTTTACCGCGGTTGGACTTCATAACCGCGGTAAAAAGTTTTTTTTCTTTTTTTGAAAAACACATAGCAAATTAGTTTAGTAACTGATTTTTTTTTCATTTGAAATTAACTGTGATTTACCACTACCCTTTAACCTATAACATATTACAATGAATTCTTTGATATTATCATGAAATTAGCTAGAGAAGTCACTAGATATGACATATTACAATCAAGCACACTATGACCCTCAATGTGGACATAAGCACACTATAACACCATATTCACCTCTAGGCAATTCATTAATTGGTGAGTGGCAAAATTCCCAAATTCTAAAGAAAATTGGACAGAGTTTCCCCTGTATTTTGAGCTTCCCCAAATAGATAAATTCATGTCAAAACTCAATTGCAACCATTCCAATCCAGCAAACAGAGTTCAAGCACATCAATCCATATTCACCTCTAGGCAATTCATTAATTGGTGAGTGGCAAAATTCCCAAATTCTAAAGAAAATTGGACAGAGTTTCCCCTGTATTTTAAGCTTCCCCAAATAGCTAAATTCATGTCAAAGCTCAATTGCAACCATTCCAATCCATCAAACAGAGTTCAAGCACATCAATCCATATTCACCTCTAGGCAATTCATTAATTGGTGAGTGGCAAAATTCCCAAATTCTAAAGAAAATTGGACAGAGTTTCCCCTGTATTTTAAGGTTCCCCAAATAGCTAAATTCATGTCAAAGCTCAATTGCAACCATTCCAATCCAACAAACAGAGTTTAAGCACATCAATCCATACATAGCAACGTTAATCCATACATTCATGTAGACAATTTATGTTCATTATCTGTTATTAGCAACATCAATCCAAACTTAGCAATTGTATTATCTATACTTAGCTACCCTAAACTAAATAAGTATGTACATAGCAACACCAATCCATACATGCATGTAAGCAACATATACGAGTATATTTTTACTTATTGGTTATAATATTCTCGAGCACATATCGGCACCATTCTTGCTTCACTTCATCTATGAGTTCAGTAGAGTATTTCTCCAATCTGTAGGTAGAGAAGTACTGCAAATGAAAACATGAAAGTAAACAGTAGTTAATATTTAATTTGTATTCTTATGCAAGAAATTATGACAGAATTTTATCACTACGAAAATAAAACCATACTTCATGTGGGATTACTCCTTCTTCATTACAGAGTAAAATTTCCTTCATATATCTTAACACATAATACCCACAATCTGAACCATTATCCTGGATAGGGCACTGCAAAGTAAAAAAGAAATAGTTATAATCAATTATCATTTCCCCATTGTATAATTGATTTAAGTCCTTATGAACAAACCTTTATCATCGTCCACTTTATGTTGCTAAATTTGACTTTAGACACCTTAGTGCCTTTGTTAGCACGGTAAATCTTAATAGCACTAACAAATTAAAGAAATATCATGCAAGTTAGTAAGTTAACAAATGGTATTTCCACAACTAAAAAAGTGTGTAAACAAAGACATTCTTACTTATCAAACATTCTCCTCAGTTGTAGACGTTGTCCAATATTGACACCCAATGAATCCAAGTAATAAACAATTTCAGCTGTGGGATTGACAACAACCAACATCCAATGATCCCTACAAATTAAATTGATTAAGGATGTATATGTTAGAAATATTTGTAACTGACAAAGAAACCAAAGAACAAAACAATACTAACCATGTGTTGTATGGTGCTAGAAACAACGTGTTGGGTTGGTTTCTTTCAATGAAGGTCTGACCAATATACTGACTTTGTTGTGTGTATTCTGGACCTATCTTTGTAGGATTTATAAAACAGAATCTACTCACCCACATATTTGGTACCAAGAGCAGATTGTACAACAACCTGAAACAGAATCTACTCACCCACATCTTCATATAGTTTATAACCCTCCTACCAAATTTCGGCAGAGTCTCCCCTATAAACTGGACAAAACCAAATTTTTCATGTCAACCTGAAACCCAGAAAAACCAACCAATACAGTGTATGACTCATAAATAAACAAAATTACTTTTTTTTTTGTTGAAAAGAGTATAATAGTGTGTTTTTAACATTTCTCTTGCACATTATAGCAGTCCTACCACAATGTATATTCTAAGGTGTGAGCAACAACTTGTCTAACACATTAGAATAAGATGATGAAGGACAATCTCATATTGCATATCTCTACATCCCAATAAACTTAGTTAAAAGACGCTTACACAAAAGCACATTTACACTAAGGTCTTTACACATTTACAATGGATACCACTTATGACATGCCCGAAAACAGAACAAGGATATTTCAATGACCAATTCTCAATATAATTTGGGTCTACTATTAACATGGCCAAAGAAATTATGCAAACTATAATTAAAACAGAACAAGTATTTTTTGTAGCAAGGGCACACAGCTTTGAGAAAGGAAAAGTAGAGGGATGAGGCAACTACCTGGGAGGTGTACCACAGACGGCGTCCTTGCAGCAGCAGCGGACGCACGGAGGCCAGGCACGGTGGCGGACTGGAAACGCGACGGCAGCGCCTTTTCAAAGGTTGGTGACGAACGAAATGCACGAAAGAAGAGGAATGGAGGAAGAAGAGGGTCACTACGGAACCAGAAACCCAGTTGGAATGAAGAAACGGAGAAGAAACGGAAACAGAGAAGGACGGAAGAACAGGGACGTCGCGGCAGGGGAAGGAGAAGGAAGAAAAGGGTTCAGGGTTTTTTAAAACCCTATTACCGAGGTTCCGTTAAAGGACCGCGATAAACACCCTTAATTTAAAAAAAACAATTAAATAATTTCTTTGAACACGCCATTTTCTATCGCGGTTCCTTTTCGGAACCGCGGTAATTAAGTTTTTTTTTAATTAATTGCTCCAATTACCACGGCTGTTCTACGGAACCGCGGTAATTGCCATTTATATGGCATTTTACCCTGGTTCCTTTATTTAACCGTGGTAATTGGAGCGCAGTAAAAACTATTATTTGGCATAGTGCAACTCTTTAGGAATATGTCCTTCCTTCATTTGTATATATGAAAGCATAGCAATTTTTAGTATTTTAACACTCTCCTCAGAAGCTGTTAGCTTTGTCTTCAAACTATTGACCTCTTCTTTCATATGGGAACATTCAGCTGAATAAGTGCTTGATAAACCACAGGATATACCACTAAACCGCATGCTAGTTGATCCAAATGTAACGCTATGAAGACCTCCTAGGCCTAAGCCACGCACACGTCCAGAGTGATCTGGTCCTAGCACTTCAGCAAGAGCATCATTTGATGAAATTTCGGTAGAATTTATAGTTTGACTTACTTGTTCAATCTGCTCCTATATATAAGCAACATCTCCAATAAAATTAGAATTGAAACTCTTCTCTTGTCTAATTCTAACAAAACACCAGAATATATAACAGTACTGTTAAAGAAATATATAACAGAAAAAACCAACAGCAAAGAATATATAACTAGAAGCTAGCAAAACACCATGTAGCATATAACAGAATATATAACAACACCCAAAATATATGCTACATGGTGTTTTGCTAGCACCCAGAATGTACATAAGTAATCTTTAAACCATGTAAACTATGACAAGGAAGAGTTACAGATAACAATTAGGACGCAACTATTAGTATTAGGAAATCATAGGCTATATAGAGAACTACATAATGCTTTGAATCTGTATCAAGGCATTTGAATTCTTGTTTTAGACGTGATAGAGATAAATAATATTCTCAATTATCCACACTCAATTATATAAGACAAGATTGAACCAAGAAAAGAAAAAAGAAAATGCAACCAATGATCTGGGATTAAGATAGCTTTAGAGAAAAGAGAACAAAATCATTCAAATTTGGAATTATAAACCAATCAAACAAGTAGCCAAGGGAAGTGAAAAGAACTCTAAAATCTCATGATTCTAGACTGTGACAATAGTTTCTTGGGAAGACAAAGTAAATTCTTGGTACAATAATCCCCACTTCTTCCTGAACTCATCCATAGTGAACAGATCCTTTGTTACTGATTACAGCATGGACCAATACAATCATCAGCCCAACACAGATATCTGCTGTCAAACACTATGTTACGATATGTTATATTGGTAAAAATAAAAGTCGATCATCTATGAATTGATGTCCAACAAAAAGAAGAAAAACAAAACCTAAAAATGCTCGTAGTAGGAAATATAAGTTTATGGAATGGTTGATTAATGAAATGGTGTCAAAGTCTTTAACTAAATGGTTTAAAGTTTAATAATTAATCTACCTCTATACATTAATTAGAGCACATTCTCTTGAGGGTAACTTATTATCAACTTTTTTTCCTTTTCAATGTGAGAAATGTATTTGTACATTACTTATGTACCATTTTTTTTAATGCAATTCTAAGTTTTCTGCCCAATTCGTTGTACTGGTAGTAAGTACTAACTACAGTCATCAATTATTTGGAATTAGAACAACGGTTGATAAACTATCAAACAATGTCCTGATCCACAAATGCCACCGTCCAACAAGAGAAAAGTCAGATTAGAAAGATCAACCCCCAATCAAAACAGAACAATAACATTAGTCAAAGCAAACCCACAAATGTATTTGACTTGCAACTTATAATCGCAAGTTGTTGAGCTACCTTATCTCTCTGTCAAAACCTTCCTGTCAAAGCAACTTCATAAACTATGCAGATTAGGAATTTAATATACCCCCAAACTTAATTAGACCCTGGCTAAACCATCTTGATTCTTGAAGAAGTGGCTGTAGAATTAGTCAACCTTTTTCACATAATTTTTAAAGATTTGACTTGGTATCAATTTCTAAGATATGGATGCAGAATTATGTGCATTTTATTACCACTATTCTGCTGAAACATAAAAATTTATTTCATAAATTTGTTTTGTATGCATTACTTACAGTACAATCAATTTAAGATGCACATGCTCCATTTGGTTTTGCATTTAGTGACATTTCCGGGTACATTCTAAACTGAAAAAATTGGAAAATAGATTTTTTATTAGGATTTGTATAATGGTACTTGTAATGTATATTTAATGCCTAAAATTACACGTGCAAGTCACTTATATGTATATAGAGTAAAATATATTTTAAATTCTTTTTTGTTGTATTAGACAAATTGAAATACACGTGTAATATTAGACAAATTGAAAATTCTCTTGATGGCTTCAATA
Organism: Sesbania bispinosa; assembly: GCA_026901365.1. NCBI lineage: Eukaryota > Viridiplantae > Streptophyta > Magnoliopsida > Fabales > Fabaceae > Sesbania > Sesbania bispinosa. The sequence continues at coordinate 211,545 of QLOH01000932.1, read as the reverse complement.
CAAATGTTCAAAGTGGCAAGAGTACAAAGAATGAATTAAATATTTAATTGAATAGGTAGTCAAATCAACAACATAAATATAGGAAAAGAATTCATTGATTCCGGTTTCTACTCACACATTCAGTAAATACTATATTTACTACTCTATTAGAAATGAAGTAAATATTAATCAAAATCACAACAATATATTTACTCCTAACAGCTTCTCACTCTCAGCATGGAATCAATGAAGCCTTTTCCTATATTATCTTTGCTCTGGATTGGGTTTTCTTCTCACTCTCAGTATTTCAGCTTCTCAGCTCTGAAATGAAGACTTATACTATTTTTACATCCTAACATTTTTTACACAGCACTACCTTCTTGATTTCTTACCCAACCATCACATTTTTATTTTATACCTTTATTTAGAGTTTCTGTTTTAGTAAATCTCCCAAAAGTATAACCAGTTTTAGAGTAAGATTAAATTAAATTAACCCTTAGTCAGCAGCAGAGTCAGACAATTTAAGATTGGGACTCATTCTTATGTGTCATATTTTCCTTTCCATAAATAAAAAATACATGATAGAATATAACATATAAATACACTGAGGAGAAAAAATTAAACAATCATATATAAGCCTCAAGGAAACTATTAATTATTAATTATTAATAAACAAATACAATTTATATAATGAAGGGCAAATTAACCACTGAATTAGATAAGCACCAATAATTGAAGTGCAAATTAATCACTGAACTAGAGTTACAATTATTCATTAAATGCTTTAGATAAGAGAGGAAAAGTAACATCTAGTAGATAAAAAATGTTACCTCATAAAACTCTACAAAAAGAATAAAAAGGCAAAAGAAAAAATGAACATATTATGATTATGAATAGCCAAAATCAATCAAAGTTCTACTCAAACAAAAGAGCTCGATACCTTCCCTGGTGGTAAAGTTCTACTGAAGCAAAAGAGCTCGACACCTTCACAACACAAAGAAGTATAGATTAAGTAACTAATAAAATGTGATAATGAAGATTAAGCAAATAGTTTGCCTACATTAAAAAGTTACAACCTGGACAAAGCATTGATTAATTATAAGCTATAATGTGATAATATAGATTAAGCAGATGTGATAATATAGATCAAGCAAATAGCAAAGTTACTGCTTTCCTGGACTCTTCTACTGGATGCAGATTTTTCCCTCTCTCTTGTATATTTTTATGCCAGTACTGTGAGTACTATATAGTTAATTCTTGGTAATAGAAAAAGGACAGAATTCTAAAGTAGAGAGTTATTGCTTCGCTGTATGTGTTTGTCATGTTTTGTTTGAGGCATTAGAATGATTACAGTCTTAATATATCTATCAAAGGTAAATTGAATCTCACCAAATTCATCAACGCACAGAGTTATTGCTTGGCCGTTTTGTTTGTCATGTCTTAACAACTAAATTGAATCTCACCAAATTCATCAATGCACAAACAATCAAATTCTGCATTCGTTTAACACTAGTAGCCAAAGGAACTCCTATAGCAAAGTCCAACCAATGCATTAGAAAGCCAAAGTGAATCGGATTTTAAAACTAAGAGTAAATTCTTAAATTATTAATTTGTTTAACTTCTCATACTTCATTTTGTTAGGATCCAAAACAAGCTCTGCATCTTCAACAAAGCTGTCACAAGCCTCATAGGGAACAGATTCAGACACGAGAAATTATAGATTCAAACAAATAATGAGAAAGAGACTAAAAACACACAAACAGAAAATGCGAGAAAGAAACTAAAAAAACACAAACAGAGAATGAGCTATAGATTCAATGGTTAACAAATAGAAGAGTGAAACAATAACAGAAATAGAAACTTTCAATTGCACAGAAAACTGAACTCGAGTTGAAGATCAGAGAGAAAGATTAACCTATCAAGCACGGAGATGAGCCCTAACGAAATCGAAAATAGCGAATGCTTCGATTAAGAGCTTCCATGGTTGGGAATGCTTCGATTGAGAGCTTTGAATACAGGATTGAGAGATGATGAAATGCTTCAGCTTCGAATGCGATCTAAACCTTCCATATTGAGAGCAAGGAAGGGAAACGAGTCTAGCTTCGATAGAAAGGGAAAGAAGAGAACTAATGAGAAAAAAATGACATGTTTTAGTTATGTCAAAAAATTAAAAAAAAAATAAAAAATATGTGCAAAATGTTACTTGGCATTTGGCGGTCATACACAATGCCAGAAAACCATTGGTTAGTGACGTTTTTTACGACCGCCAGAAACAAGTTGCCACTAAAATCACCTTTTTTTGTAGTGAGTATAGGGCTTGAAGGCAACCTACACAATTATGAATTCGCCAAAGCAACAAGTTTTGATTTGGGCGGGAGAGGATGAAACCATATTATTTTTAGTTAATGATTAATATAAAAATTTAATAACTATGTATTCATAATGTAAAATAAACTTTACACAAATTTAATTATATATATTTTATCATCTTGCCACTACAATTATTTTTTAAAATTATATTAGAATGTGATAAAATGATGAAATATGATGAGATGTATAGGGTTGGAAATGGGTCGATCCGAGCCAAGCTTTCCAGGGTCTGAACCTGACTTGCACCTTAAATCCATGACCTGACTCTGGCCTGTTTACCTGATATATGCTTTATTTTATGGTCTGAGCATGACATATTTAAAGCCTGACATGGCCTAAAAGCCTGCTTAAAAGTCTGTTTTATAGTAAAGTACTTGAATATATCATAAGCATGTATTTGAATAGACTTATAGGCCAAAGTTTTTTATGTAAGACAACATACTTATATATTTACACAAGCTAATAAGTATATAATTATAAGGCAATATAATAAAAATCATTACAATAATAATAATAATAGCGATATAAAAGAATATTAGTATTTTATTTATATTTAGTTAAGTAGGTCGTCGACCTGATAGACTCAAAAGACTTTTTTGATGGCCTGAAGCTTGACATGTTTTGCTATATAGGCTTTTGAAAAAACCTTGATATGATCTAGTTAATAATTCGGCTTGGCCTGATTTGAGTCTGATATAGGCTAGACTGTAGGCCCATGACGAGTGGTCTGACACTCTGACCTATTCCCACACCTAAATATTTATATAAAACTTATTTATACTGTCAATATATAATATATAGTTATTAAACTCTAACATTGAGGTTTTAAGTTTTTTGATGGCATATTTGATGGAGGGCCTACACCTTAAATCTTAAGAGATAAAATGCATGTGTTCAGTTTTGAATGGGACATTGTACTGATTATTGAAGAAACATTATTGATTTACTTACTTTAACTTGTATTCCACAAACCAAATAAGTATAATTATTTTTACTCTTTATTGAACATTATTCTATTTTCATTTCGTCTACTCTATCATTCTTCTTCAGTTTTTTTTTTTGGGTGCAGTTATATTCCTTCTTCTTCTTTTGTCTTTAGTCATGTTTTATGATTTATCCTCGTGGTTTTTTTTTTTTCAAAAGATATGATAAGCCAAACAACACTTACATAAAGGGATAATAACTCTAAGAGAGCGATTCTGCAATGTTCAAACAGATAAACATTAAAAATTAAGGCATGCTCGCTCTGATATATAACAAGAAGAACTAACAAAATAAAAACTAATCTCCATAGCATTCAACCTGTCTCTTACACCAATCTGCTACTGCTGACAAACGAATATTGAAATTTTTCACTGTTTTCTAGTCGCTTGTTCTTCACATTTTCCTTGGACCAAACCGACTCTGCTGGTACTGCAAGTATGCAATTTGGAGGCCCATTAAAATTCAAAAGTGGGCACATTAAGCCTCACCAACACATAGCAGCAGTTAGGGAAGCACAACTCAACCTCAGTGACGTGGAGGAAAATGAGACAATAAAAGAAAAACTAACAAAAAAGTAAAATAAAAAACAAAGAGGGGAGCTGTTAAGGAAGCAGGGCTCAACCTCAATGAAGCAAAGTAAATGAGACAAAGAAAAACCGACAAAAAATAAAAATGAAAAACATAGAGTGGATGACCGTGAACAGTGGAAGAGGGGTGGTGGGTGACCGGAAAAGGAAAGAAATAAAGTGGTAGAAGAGATAAAGGAGGTGACCGGAAAAGAGAAGGAAATAAAGGAAGTGGTGGTGTGAAATAAAGAAAGAGATGGAAAAAAAAACTCTCACAATGAAGAAAGGTAAACCCACAAAACCTCCACACATGGGGGAGGAAACCCCCCAACCCAAGAGGGGAGAGGAGGAGGAGCGGCGGCACTGCACTTATCACTTTCAAAGTCTGTTTTTCAGCTGTTACACAACCTCAAGGCAATGCAGTATGTAAGGCTAGGTTTTGTCTGCATGGTGCCTTTTGGAGGGGGGGGGGGGGGGTTATTAATCCTCCTTCCTATTTTGGTTTAAGATTTTTTGGGCCAGAAAAAAAAGGATGATTTTCAAATCAAACATTGATTTATCCAAAAAAAAAAATCAAACATTGATAATCCAGCCTGTGAAGGGGTTGGGCCCACTCGCATATCAATTTCTTGTGACTTCCTAAAAGAGAAGCGAAAATGTGGCCTTGTAATTATTGGCTTTGTCCCTCTAACAGTCGATTATCGTTCCTATCTTTCATTGTTCCATTATTGGATCCTCATCTATGTTCCCCACAAACCGTATCGGATCCTCTATCTACTATGTTTTGAGCTTCAATTTCCCACTTCCTAGCAACACTGGGGACCGGAGAGCTCTGACAATCAACCATATATCTAATTCCCCAAATTGCTCATATTGTTTAAATAAGTACTACTTTTTTTCCCTTGAATCGGAAATGGGATATATATTATGACTCCAAAAATATTCTTTATTTCTTACTACATCTTATGCGATTAATTAAGAAAAAAATAAAGAACTTCACCAACCGCAAGAATCAATAGAGACAAAAAACATTGAAGTCAAAATCATCGTTTGCCCATATTCTCTAGCTATACCAAACGAATTAATTAAGGAAGATCTAATTCCATCTTGCCGGAGTCTAGTGCAAAAGGAATCTCAAATGTTTGACCCTTTGTTTCTGGACTGTATTTCGGAGCTCTTTCCTTATTTTTCTAAAAATGGTGGTCAACTACATCAGCAGTCAGCACTATGAACTAGGTGTCTTGGACTTCCCACAAGTTGTTTCAGTTTTATTTAATTTCTTGCCCTGGGATCAGGAACTCTAAGTTTTTTATTTTTTTAAATGATAGAAAATCTTTTTGTATAGACCGAAACATATAGAAGGCACAAAGTCCTCCTTTAACAGCGAAACAAAAGGTGGTACCGACATTATATGTCAAAACCAGCTATAGATATTGCGTGCTATAATAACATTATGCCTATGATGAATCTGCTAGGTATATATCCAAGTATATATCCAACGGTCGAGAGAAAAATAGATGTGTGTGTTATGTATTCACATCACATAGTTAAGCAAGCAAGCAAGCACAATTTTTTGGATCATAAATATTGGAGATCGAAGACATTTAGTTACAAGTTTAATTGGTTATTAATTAAGGCTTCTCTCTCTATATATATATATAACACGGACCAAAGTGGTATTTCTTTAGTTTCACCAATGTAAAGATAAATGCAAAACGGTTAAATCCACACCTCCAGCAATTATATCCATGACATTAGGAGTACACTAGTGCATATAATTAATAGAACCATATATGATCCTAATGGACATTGCTACTATTTTAATTTCTTATCCCAAGTTGGGATATTCATATTGGAGTTGTCTTCTATTATTTCCCTAGTGAAATCAAATTAATTTATATTTTATCATGAAAACAAAGAACCCTTCACTAAATTAATCGTTAACAAAAAAAAAAAAAAAGTCATGCTTCTCCATTGTCCAACAGTACTGGGGACAATATTAAATTCATATCCATCTCATATTATATGAAAATTCGTCGGCAGTTGAATAGTGCTTGTTTGTTTCTAATTATTAGTTAAGGAGGTCTCGTGCAATTATTAATATTCAAGGGAACGCGATCAAAGTTAAAATAATTTGGATAATGTTATACATACGATATATATTGGCCTAAGTGACTCAACTCAATATGATCTTAAAATCATCAAGTATACGGAGTTAGCTCAAATGCATGAAGTCAACCCAAAGTGCAAGTTGGCCCAACCCAATAACCTGGACAAATCCTAATTTGAGAGCATCGTAGACACATCAGTACAGCGCCCTACCGGATCATAGTTTATGGATAATAGTCCAACGCCTAAATTCGACCCAAATAATCTCCCTATAAATACTAGTGATGTTAGGAGTCAGGTACGCATTAATTACTGCATTTACTGTGCTCTACTAGGGTTTGTACGAACTTGGGCGTCAAAGTGTCTTTGCAGGTACTCCTCCACCGTGGATCGAGTAGAAAGAATCATCACAGTTCACTCCTGAGTTCAGATCATGGAGCCCCGAGTTTGACATCTTTGGAGCAACCGAGTCTAAGTTTCACACTCCAACAAATAAGATTGACATAACTGAGTGAGAAGTGAGATGGCCATATTTGTATTGAGAAATGAAAGATTTTGCTTGAGTAAATTATTTCCAACAATACTACTTCTTCAGAAATAAGAAATAGACATGAGGGATCACGGTCCCGTTGTTTTACTTTCTTTTTTTGGTGTAAGACCACAGGTATCCTCCAAGGGAGGCAACTCTATTCGAGCTGAGTATTTAACATAGTTGTATACCCAGAACTTAAACTATTGGTTAATCTTAAATAACCCTATCAACTGATCCATGTGCTTGATGATTACAATTGTTTCACTTCTGCATGAGATATTCTTGGTCATAAAAAAAATTCATTCACATATCAAGGAAAAGGAAAATACAAAATAAAATGTGATAACAACGGTGGGATCTAATTAAACTCTACTTGAATTTTGAATCGTAAAAGATTTGTATTCGATGTAGGAGAGAAGGTAAGAAAAAAAATAAGAAAGAAAAAATATAGGAGAAAAAAAGAAACACAAATAAAAAACTCAATAATGATATTTAAATACCAAATTAATAATTTCATATGTTGATTTCATACCCCATCTCTTTAATTAAATCCTTTCTTATCATCTCATAAGTATCATTTATCACATTTATAATTTCTCTACCTTTAATATTTTTATCTCTTTATTAAAAAAAAAAAACAACTTTGAAGCTGACTGGCTCGGAAATACAAGTTGATTCACTAACAGTTCGGCTAGTCCACACTCGAGTCTAGATCTAATCTCATAAAGTAATACTATACAAACTTTCAATGACACGTATTAAATGTCGGTGTCCCTACACCTTTTCCATTTTCCTTTTATTGGGTCACTTTTTCCACTACTCCAGATCTCATTCTTTCCATTTATTTTGATTCAATTAAATGGTGACTGCAATTTCATCGCATCACGTATCCTTTTCATTTCTTTCAGTTTGTGTTTAGCATGCTAGTAACAATGTCGATTGTTATATGATATTTAAAATTTCAAAAAAAAATAAAAGAAAAAATATTTATGAAATCCAATATTCAAATCTATAAAGAAGTTCCATATACAAATTAATTGTGAAAATAATTATTTAAAACAGTTAAATATTGTGAAAATATATTGCATGGATCATGACTCGTTATCATTTATATTTATTACAAAAAGATAATGTAAATTTGATATAGATATTATGGTATAATAACTTTTTCGTCCCTATAAAATACTCGAGTTTTGATTTTCATTCCTGAAATTTTTTATTTTATTTTATATATCCTTGTGAAATGTTTAACCTATTTTTTAATTCTTACTGCTAACTCTATTATTTGCAGATGTGTCGAATGCTAGCTCATCACAGTCACCAATCCTATGTGTAGTGCCCTAACACACTATATAACAGTACTAGCCTCCTTAATCTCATTCAGAGAGCCAAATTCCATGCTCAACTTGAAATGAAATTATTTGTACATTTCCTCCTTCCTATACCTCATATACGTACAGTCTCTGAATGAGTTCAAGGAGACTAACATTGTTATATAATGTGTTAGGGTACTGATACTGCATATAGGATTATTGATTATGATATACGTTCGACACGTCACACATCGACAATTAACAGTAGAGTTAACAATATGGAGTAAAAAAATATAGCTTAAATATTTCATAAGGATAAAATAAAAAGGAGAAAATTTCCAAGGACGAAAAATCAAAACTCAAGTATTTTATATAGATGAAAAAATTATTTTACCCTAGAAATTATTAATCTGTTGAGTTTTGGAAGGTCAAACGCAGCGGAGAATTAAACTTTTAAAATTTAATTATATCCAAAACCCTCCAAGGATCCATGCAAAAGCCATAATTCGTGTTATAAAATATACCTTTTAGTGTTTTCCTTTTCGCCAAACCATGAACATGCAAGAGTAGCATGCCTCCACCAGTATCCACACGAATGCGATACTAGGACTCCCTCTTTCGTAGTGCTAGCGGCGACGAAGGAATGATTGCCTCTTCTTTCATTATGAGGGATGGTGATATGATTTAGAGAAAACCTTTAATTTTCTCTGTTATGTTTGGGGTATTATAGTAATCACTTATTAGCTACCATCCATATATTCTATATATTGCAGTGGCTAACCCTCATAGTGAGCATTAAGCTTTAGTGATACACACGCATGTGTAGGACCAAACTAATGGGTACTAATCACCCTAAATCTCTGGGTACTAATCACCCTTATTATCTGGGTACTAATCACCCAAGTCTTAACACAATAGCTGAAAACAATCTTGTTTTATTAGGTGAACTGGGGCCGAAGCCAAAACCTGGGGTCGAAGCCAAAACCTGGGGCCGAAGCCATTTTACTGGGTCGTAGCCAAATTCATTTTTAACTAGGAGCCGAAACTCAAACTCATTTTCCAATTAACGGGGCCAGAGGTCAAAAAAAATGCACACACATGCAGTAACACATATGATGAATGACATATAGCTCATGATAAATCTAGACATTTTCATAATGGTACCATCACCCCAACATGTTAATCCAAAGATAAAACCCCCAAAAGGAAGCCCTAATTTGAAGTTCTATGCATACAGCCTCAATAATACTCATGTATTGAATCTAAATAAAGTCAACCAAACAACAACCACATACATGCTCAGAGAAAGGGGAAGAAAGAGTAGGGTTCATTGAGAAGTACTCATACCAACATGGGTGGTAGTGTGTGAGCTATACTCACCTCTATGGAAGCTTAAAGGGAAGAGGAAGGAAGTTGGGGAAGGTTGGGGGTGGAGATCCTTAGCTTCTCCTCCTTCTTCTTGGCTCCAAGAGCTCCTCCTCTCTCTAGAAATATTCCTCTCCCTAAAATAAAAAGGAACGGAAGGGAATGAAGAAAATAACCCTAGCTTTGCGTTTTTAAAAATAAGCATGCGCATTCTTGCTCAAGCGAGCCCTTCTCGCTTGGGCGAGAATGCTGAGAAGATTCTGAATTAACATTATCGCTCAAGCGAGATGCTTCTCGCTTGAGCGAGAATACTCCAGAGAGCATTCATCTCTCTGGAAGATTCTCGCTTGGGCGAGACCCTTCTTACCCAGGCGAAAAACATCCATAGAGCACTCCAAAATCCCCTGATTCTCGCTTGAGCGAGACCACTCTCGCTCAAGCGAAATCTGCAAAAACCAAAATCCTAACTTTTGCTGCATAACTCGCTCAAGCGAGCCCATTCTCGCTTAAGCGAGTATCCTAAGACTTAATCCCTTACTTCTAACTCCTCTTTAATCCTAACTCACTCTCCCCCACTCACTCCTAGTCTCTTTCCCTACAACCTCCTCCTAACTTGGTTTTCTCATCCAAAACTCTCCTCACTCTAATTTCTGCCACCTTAAACCCTTTGTAATTCTCTCTTAAAACTCGAGACTCTTGGTTTACTTCTATAATTCTTGTCTAAATTCACATTCTAACCCCAAGTTTCTCTCCCTACCTCCAGTCTCCCTCTTTTGGCTGGATTCACAGCCTAAGGCTCCTACTATATTTGTTAGGACCTACTTTCCGGGATGTTACAATTCTACCTCCTTTATATGAATTTTGTCCCCAAAATTTGCTCCACTACCCCCACTTCAAGGTCACACTCCTATTCTTAACTATGTTAATGCACTCCAAAAACTGCCAAATTGTCGCTCGGATAACAAAACCGCCCTCTCTCAAGGTAGTTGAAAGTGGTTTAGGGGTCTGTCGCCCTTCCCAACTAATCTTCTTGATTCTATACCCGTGGTAAAGTCTTGGGTGTTGTTGCTCCCTCAACTGTTCTAAACCTAGTTTGTCCTAAAACCAATCAATCTCTCACTCACCTTTCTTAATAGGTACTCCATTATTCAACATCCCTCCATCATAATCCCCACATGGTCTCCTAGGTGACCCTAGGTTAGTTCGCTTCGCTCCAGTGAGGCTTAACTATTCTGGACAAGCATGCTACCCAACAGGTCAAGGATGTCCTACCTATGTTCCCTAGCCGGATGAAAGGGGTACTGTCTCTCCACCATCCCACGTCCTATATCAATGTCCCAAGTTACCAACAAGGTCTCTACAGGAAAGGGGGTTCCATAAAACTCTGGGTTCTGATTTCTAACTCAATCCTCAACGCATACACCATTCTTAGGATCCACCTAGAGGTTACATAAATTGTTGGGGATCCTAACTCTCGGTAATTACAACTCGACCTAAAATTTTGTGTTGTTAACACCCTAGCCTTATATTAAGTGTTTCCTAATTAAGTTCAAGCTCATTCTATGGTTCCCTTAAAACTAGTGTTGGTAACTCAATCACATGCAATCATTTGGCCTCTTGAATCACGAAACTTGCACCGGTGGGATAGTCCGGCACTAAGGTCGCATTCAAGGAGTACAAGTTGACAAGGTAACGCAAGCAACAAGCAAGACCTGACATGTAACAAACGCACATGCCATGCTAAAGAAACACCCTTGACTCTAGCACACCAAACTTATACCACCACCACAAGTGAAATTCCTAAGGTTCATGGTACGATTCGAGTAAATCCTAGCATGTGTCATAATCTATCTTAATGAACTATTCTCTCACAAGCTATACCACCTACTGCCCCCTTAAGGGACGAGACTTCCACCTAGCTGGGCTCTAAGTCTCAACTGGAATTTGTGGTGATCTATGGTTACCAATGCTCGGGTCTCTCTAGGAAACAGGGAACTTCTGAAGGTTTTTGGTCGTCCACCCTGGCTCGCCAGTCTAACGGTTCTGGATGACTAAGCCTGGCCATCCGGTCGGAACTAACTACTTACCCTTGAATCTTACTCTAAAACTAGGTACACCTTGGATGTGCCACGGTGTACCGGGGTGTTCCCCCGTGGTTTCCTCTATTCTACTTTGAAGGGCTACCCCCTTAAGGGCTCGGACTCACCCTAAACGACCCTCAACTCTCACCATCTTTCTCCATCCACTGGAGGTCCTAAGCTTAAGCCCTACGCTCAAAACTCAATCGTACTCTCCAAATTAAGGTTCTAAGGCTACTTCTAAAGGTAGTTTGATTAAGACTCTATTTTTACTCGGGGTGTTAACCTATTGTCACTACCTGCCATCATTGAAACTTGAATCCCTAGACCTCTCCACTACAATTCCCTATCCTCCGAGGGATTCGTAACTAAGGCTCCCTCCCATAGGTGTTATTGGGGCACCTAGGTGGTGCTTCAGCACAGTTTTCTGTTCTAAGGAAACTCCGGTCTCCCTCACCACCCTCACTATGGGCCTCTACCTTACTCGTTCCTGAACGTGTCTCTAAGTCCTCAAGGGTCACCATTGATGTGGTTAGTCCTAGGGTCTGGATAGGGTAATCTTACTTTGGAACTTCTAGGTTGTCTAGGATACAAGTTACTGCTCCCTCCCTTTAGATAATCACCAACTTATTGAATTAAGATGCACACCCTAGAGCGTCCGCACCCAAGCATTCTTAGTTGCTTCTGTGTGTTGCTGCCATGAGTGTCGGCAAGCTAGGTTGCATTTACGCCACTCTGAAGAATTTCTAAGAGTATCCTAAGCATGAGACAAATAGGGTAAGTGTGGGGTCACACCATGACAACATACCCGTCGGGTTGGGTCTAGGGAGTTCATCTTTGTAGTTCAAGGGTAAGGCGAAAGTATTGGGCATCTGAAAGGCATCTCTAGTTGTTCAACAAGTCTCTTAACTAGCCCTAAAGTGATCCAGGGAATACACTCGTCCGAATCTTTACCCAATGGTGTTATGATCTCTAGCCCCTCCCAGTTGATGTTGGGGGTACCCAAGTTGTCCCCACTGTTCTGCCATCCTTAGGCGAGGTCCTTGGTTGACTTAATCCATGTCCTGACACTCCCCTCCAAAAATTCCTATTTGTTCTATTCCTCCCCCTTGAGCCTAATAGAAATTTGGTTTGCTCTTAAACAAGGTTTCTTTTCTGATTTAGGCTAATTGTCCTATTCTCACTTCCATCCCATCTTGGCAAGGTGACTGGCAAATCAAGTCTCGACCCAATGACCCAATAATCCAAACCCCAAAAGCAGGCACAATATGACATACAATCAGTCAAACAAATAAATCATTACAATCAATTCAAGCAACTTTCATTACAAAGACTCAAGGTCGAACGACAACATTTCTTTCACTCGCCAAGGAGTCTACCTAAGTTGGCTTTCCCTACGTGTACCTCATGTTTACTGGGGCTTAAGGGTGATGTTTTGTAGGGTCTCTAGGGTGAGGGTTCTACTCTTGGGAGTAGACCTATGTTGTTCTCTCTCTATCTAATAAGTTGGTGGTTCTAACTTTGTTAAGGGAGTGTCCCAACTTTCTGACCAAGGCCTCCTACTCACGTTACTAACCATAATCCCGTGTACAACGCACACACTGTAGGGGTGATCAGTCCCTATAGCGAGTACGGGGTACCATGGGATCATAGGAAGTCACGGGAAACTATCCTAGCCACAATCCAATTGTATTGAACTGCTCTGATACCATCATGTAATGTCCTAATTTTTAATTCAAGAATAATGCCCGTTGGAGACACTATTCTCAAATTTCTGAAATTATTTCGCGCCATTACCGATATCCTTACATACACATTCGTTAAACGCTTAAGTAATTTCAGCGTTTACCTAAGCTGAATACTTTACACATTCAATATACATCTACGATCCGTCTGCCACTCGGTGGCTCAACCTAAACAATTCTTCCTAAATACATGAACCCTAGCCTAATACAAAAACACATTCAATTACACTTCGAACACTCGAAGAATCCAAGCTAATATATGAGGAGGGATTATTCGCACTCCGAGCTTTAATCTTTCCTTTATGCATTCACCAACCAACCTGTATAACTGAAATGTATCCCCGTAATGTGGGGTGAGGCTATGGTCTCAGCGAGCATAGCTATGCATACAAGCAGTGTGGGGAGGCAGACATATGAAATGCAACACGCATCACCAATCAATATGTCACACATAAAATATTCTAGTCCCCTTACCTCACAATATCATATCTTAGATCAAATGAAATAATATACGAATGCAATTCAACACTCAATAACTTGTCATGAACATAAACTTAAACATGAATGCATATGATCGACATAACCCAGCCGACGGGTCGACATTACCCAGCCGATGGGGTCTTATCACTTATATCTGTGTGGCTAGACCTGAGCTCAGACTACAAGGAACGTCTCCCTTGGGTACTAATCACCACCACTGGGTACTAATCACCCTTAATCTCTGGGTACTAATCACCCTAATTATCCGGGTACTAATCACCCAAGTCTTAACTCAATAGCTGAAAACAATCTTGTTTTATTAGGTGAACTGGGGCCGAAGCCAAAACTGGGGCCGAAGCCATTTTACTGGGTCGAAGCCAAAACCTGGCCAAGCATGTTACCCAACAAGTCAAGGATGTCCTACCAATGGTCCCTAGCCGGATGAAAGGGGTAGTGTCTCTTCACCATCCCACGTCCTATATCGAAGTCCCAGGCTACCAACAAGGTCTCTACACGAAAAAAGGGTTTCATAAAACTCTGGGTTATGATTTCTAACTCAATCCTCAACGCGTACACCATTCTCAAGAACCACCTAGAGGTTACATAAATTGTTGGGGGTCCTAACTCTCGGTAGTTACAACTCGACCTAAAGTTTTGTGTTGTTAACATCCTAGCCTTATATTAAGTGTTTCCTAATTAAGTTCAAGCTCATTCTATGGTTCCCTTAAAACTAATGTTGGCAACTCAATCACATGCAATCATTTGGCCTCTTGAATCACGGAACTTGCACCGGCAGGATAGTCCGGCACTAAGGTCGCGTCCAAGGAGTACAAGTTGACAAGGTAACGCAAGTAACAAGCAAGACCTGACATGTAACAAACGCACATGCCATGCTAAAGAAACACCCTTGACTCTAGCACACCACACTTATACCACTACCACAAATGAAATTCCTAAGGATCATGGTACGATAAATCCTAGCATGTGTCATAATCTATCATAATGAACTCTTCTCTCACAAACCATACCACCTACTGCCCCCTTAAGGGATGAGGCTTCCACCTAGTTGGGCTCTAAGTCTCAACTGGAATGTGTGGTGATCTATGGTTACCCATGCTCGGCTCTCCCTAGGAAACAGGGAACTTCTAAAAAGTTTTTGGTACTTCACCCTGGCTTGCCAGTCTAACGGTTCTGGATGACTAAGCCTTGCCATCCGGTCAGAACTAACTACTTACCCTTGAATCTTACTCTCAAACTAGGTACACCTTGGATGTGCCACGGTGTATCGGGGTGTTCCCCGGTGGTTTCCTCTATTCTACTTTGAAGGGCTACCCCCGTTAAGGGCTCGGACTACCCCTAAACGACCCTCTATTCAGATTTGGAATCAAATTTTTCAAGATTTTCTTTGTTATTCAAAATATAACAGTAACAACCATATACATGAAAGTATGAGATGTTAGGCTTTCTTCCTTTCCACAATTCATATAGAGTCTTGTTCAATATGCTTCTGATAGATACTCTATTTAGAATATAGCATGAAGTGGCAACTGCCTCAGCCCAAAAATACTTTTGAATACCACTGTCACTTAAAAGAGTTCTTGCCATTTCTTGAAGAGTCTATTTCTCCTTTCTACAACTCCATTTTGTTGAGGAGTTATAGGACAAGAAAAGTTATGAGAAATCCCATTTTCATCAAAAAATATTTTGAAAGAGAAATTTTCAAATTCACCTCCATGGTCACTCCTAACAGAAGCAATTTGTTGACTGCTTTCATTTTGTATCTTCTTAGAGAAGATTCTGAAAGCATCAAAAGACTCATCCTTAGTGGTAAGGAATAATACCCATGTGAATCTAGAGTAATCATCCACAATGACAAGTCCATATCTTTTTCCATCAATACTAGGAGTTTTGGTAGGACCAAATAAGTCAATATGTAGGAGTTCTAGTGGTCTTTTGGTGGTTATAGCATTTTTCGGATGAAAACGTGAGTGTGTTTGTTTTCCCTTAACACATGCTTCACATACTTTGTCTTTATCAAACTTGATTTTAGGCAATCCCCTGACCAGATCTAACCTTAGTAGTTTTGAAATAGTTTTCATATTCAAATGTCCTACTTTTCTATGCCAAGTCCAATATTTATCATTTTCAAAAGAGGCAAAACATGTAAGATCAGATAATTCTTCTAATTTTATGCTATAGAGATTTTTATTCCTAATTCCAGAAAATAGGACTTTCTTAGTGGATAATTCTCTAATCACACATAATGTAGGTTGGAACATAACTTCATAGCCACTGTCACATAGTTGACTTATGCTAAGAAGATTATGCTTTAAACCTTTCACATAATAAACATTATTAATTTGGGCAGAATCTGTCACACCTTCCTTCCCAATACCTTTGGTATGGGCCTTGTTGTTGTCTCCAAAAGTGACTGTTCCACCTTCTATTTTATGAAGTTGGATGAACTTTGATTTGTCCCCTGTCATATGTCTTGAGCAGCCACTGTCCAAGAACCATTGCTCTTTCTTTTTGGAGCCTTTTGTTGTTCCTTGCATCAACAGTAACGAAAGATTAGGTACCCAAATTCTGTTGGGTCCTTTCTGGTTAGTTACCTTTCTTCTTGTGCTTATTTTCTTCTTGAAACAATTTTGGACTATTTGATGAACACATTTTTATTCACACTTTGCATAATTAATCTTAGCTTTCTTGGACTCTAATTGTGATTAAATCCACTATTTTAATTGGAATTTACCAAATTGGGCTTAATTGGGCTTTAACTATAAATGTTGTTTAAATTCAGATTTTAAGCCTATTGACCTACCTGTCTTATTTTGATGATATCTGGAGCTACAGGTGTCCGATTTGGGTGATTCCAATGGCGTTGGAAAGCTAACATCTGGGGCTTTAATTTGATATGCTACATGACTATATTCCACTAAGGGACGAGGTGCAGTTTGCAATTTAAAGTTGAATTTCACAAGTTGTCTGAAGCTGAGCGGGAACAACAAGTTTCTTAAGTAGTTTCTAAAGTAGTTTTAGTATTTTGGGCCTGAAACATGTTAGTCTGGGCCCATTTACCTCTGCAATCAGATTAATCTTTTGGTTTAGGAGAGTAGTATAAATAGAGGTAGTTGCAATTCTGTTGGGACCTTTTTAGCTTTTTCTCATTTTTCACACAGATTGAAGTTGAGAGATGCTTGCTCTCTCTTCTCTTTGTTTTTCTGCATTTTCATTTTCTTCTTCCTCTTACATTTTCGTTTTGTTGTTCTTCCTCTCATGGAAGGTTAAATTTCTTAGGATTGATTCTTGAGTGATTTCCAATCGAATTCTGAGGTTTATTTCAATTCAAATTCGTATTTCAATTTCTGCAACTGATTCAATTTCATCTTCTCCTTTAGAATTCTGGTTTTGAATCTTGAATTGTAATTGAACGCTTGTTGATGATTCAATCCTATTCTTCATTGAGAATTCTGGTTTAGTTTGCTTAATTCTGAACAACCAGTTGTTTGCTTAATTCGGGAGGTAAAAGATTATAAATCTCACACCAGTACGCTTAGTCTGGTCTCACAAGTTCGCTTAGTTCTTGAGTGAGATTATTGTTGAATTGATTGACGCTTGTTTAGTTAATTCGAATCTGTTTTGGAAATTGAGATCGATGTATTTTAACTGATGAAGGATTCAATTGTGAATGAGCAAGAGAATCAATCTATTTTCTTACATCGTTTTACTCTTCTTTACTTGCAAAATTCTGTTTCTAAACAACAATCAAAAACCCCTTGTTTCTTTTACGTTTCTGCACTCTTCAAAAAGTTTCTGAAATTCAGCATGTTAAGAACCTTCTGAAATGAACTTGTTGAAGTATACCTGCTGAAGTGTACCTTCTGAGATACTTGCTGAAGTTCTTTCTGAAATCTGTCATCCGAAATTGCTTTTGAATTCCTTGAGAGACGACTTTGGGTTATCTAACCCTCACTACACTTAATTCATATTATTTGATTGGGTACGGCCTCAATCACTATGTGTCCAAACTTGTTGCACCAAGAACATTTTGAAGGCTGCCTTTTGGCTGGAACAAAGAAAGTCTTAACTATTCTTTGGTCTTGATTATATCCTAATCCAATTTTATCAGAGAATCCCCTTTGAGTTCCTATTAGTTTTTCCAGGTTATTTGTTCCTTGAACAAATTTTGCTAAATTCTTATTTAATTTACTAATTTCTTCTTTTAACTTGTCATTTTCATTTTGCAGAAGATGATTGCTACTGCTGGCTTCTTCTGAAGACTTTAATCTCAAGGATTTCATCTGTTTAGAAAGTTTAAAGTAAGATTAATGCAAACATTGATTTGTCTTGAACAGTCTCTCATTGAAGCCTTTTAGTTTCTCGTTTTCTTCTTGTGCTTCTATAATATGTGCTTTTAATAAGCCACATTTTTGTGCAAGTTTGTGGGAATCAGATAATAAGTTTTCAAAAGCATCTTCTAATTCTTTATAAAAAGGGGAGTTGGAATAAATTACCTTATCATCTTCTTTTCCTGCCATGCATGAGACACAGATTTGCAATTTCTTCTTCTGGATCATCTTCTGATTAGCTTTCTAAATCATCCCAGGTGGCCATCATGGCTTTCTTTTTCCTCAAAAAAATCTTTTGATCCTTCTTGAGTTGGGGACAATCTGCTTTCAAGTGTCCTGGCTTGTTACATTCAAAGTATATTATCTGTGTTGCTTCATTATTTTGACCTTCCTTCTTGAAGGGCAAACCTCTTTTTCCTTTTGCTCTTTTTCTGAGCATTCTCTGTAATCTTTTGGAAATGAATGCAAGTTCATCATCATTTCCAGAGGTGGATTCTTCTTCTTCTAGCTCATTATATTCTGAGGAGTTTACACTTGAGCTAGTTCTTTTGGATGAACTGGCCTTTAGTGCAATTGTTTTTCCTCTTCTTGGAAGTATTTCATCCATGAGTTCTTGCTCATGAACTTTCAGAGATCCAAGAAGTTCATCTAGTTTTAAGACAACAAGGTTTTTTGCTTCTTTAATTGTTGTTACTTTAGGTCTCCAAATTTTTGGAAGACTTCTAAGTATTTTTCTAATTAACTCTTGGTTGGTGTAGCTTTTTCCAAGAGATTTTAAGTCATTTATGATGACTGTAAATCTTTTGAACATTTCATCAATAGAGTCATGTTCATGCATGTTAAACATTTCATATTGATGAATTAATATGTTTATTTTTTACTCTTTCACTTGATTTGTACCTTCATGTGCTATTTTGAGAGTATCCCAAATTTCTTTAGCAGTGGCACATCCTGCTACTTTATCATATTCACCTCTGCTTAGAGCACATAGGAGATAAAACTTAGCTTTGGAGTTCAGAAGATATCTTTGCTTATCTTCTGAGGTCCATTCTTCTCTTAATTTTGGCTGTGGAGGTTCTTCTTGAACTTCAAATTCTCCTTCCTTTGGTTGAGCTAATATTCTGGTTCTCCTTAGTGTAGGAATGAAATTCCCTTTCTCAATGATATCCGAAAGATCAATATCTTGATATTCAAGGAATAATTTCATTCTGTCCTTCCAATAGTAATAGTCTTTTTCATCAAATGCAGGGGGTCTGTTTGTGGAGGATCCTTCTAGAATAAACATTCCAGCTCCATTGTTCACCATCTTCCCTTGATCTTTTTCCCCTTACACTGTTGAGTGTGTTCAACCCATTTCTTCACTTTACTTCTAATATTTATTTCTGCTCAAGTTAAATACTTGGCTGATATTAGAAGTTCAAGGATTAATTCGCACAAAATAGATTATATCTGCAATATGCTGAAAATATAGTTCTTTTTTATTTGAACCCTCTTAAAGTGACACTTACTTAGGTATTAAATAGGTTTAAAAACTTTTTATGTAAATGATATGACGGTTATAAGATGAATATATCAGCAACAGTAAAGAGTTTAAGGGAGAAGAAGATTGCACAAAGTATTTATACTAGTTCACCTCTTAACCTTGAGGCTACGTCCAGTCCCTACTCCCAGTAGGATTTTCCACTATATCAACCTTTATACAATGACTTCTTGGGTGCTCCTCACCACTAGTATTCTTCTACAGCCTCTTCAGGCTCACCCAGTATTCTTTTGCAGCCTCTGCAGGCTCTTACAACAGATACCTGAAAATATCAGGGCACACCTTACTCTTGCAGACTTAACCTATCTATCTCTCAAAAGAATTCACCTCCTTTGAGAGTTACAAAATTGTGTGATGAAAAATACAAAGAGTAAAGGCTCAAAGTTTACAATAAATTAGTATACACCTGAAGTACTTGAGCCAACACACACTTTTCTCACTTTCCTAACTATTTCAACTCAGAATAAAGAGATTTGTAGAAAGTGAAAATTATGCAGAAGGTATTATTGTAATTTCACAAACTTTTGATGTTTCTTTTACTTGTTCAGCTGTGTGTGTGAAAAATGGAGGAGAAAGATCCTTTTTGTAGCCAAAGAAAAGGAATATAGCTGTTGGAAAAGCCTTGGAGAGCAAGTCAAACAACCAGCTGGAAGTGCAGAAGTTGTCACTGTCATGTGCAACTTTTTCTCTTTCCTTGGTTTGACTGGTCATTTCTTTTAATGACTACTTCTTCTGAAGCTTGTATTTTCTCTAGCAGGAAACACATTCAGTAGTTTGTTTCCTTTTTAATTTGTTCTTTGATTTGGTGAAATCATTACCGGTTCTTCATGTAATTATTTTAGATGAGAAGCATACCCAGTAATATTTTAAAAATCTCCTTGAATCAGTCTCTGCTTCTTCTGATGTTTGCTGTTAAGAGCTTTTCTTCTGGAAGTGTGACTGTAACAACAACTTTAGCTCTTTGCTTTATCAGAGAGCTTTCTTCTTATCACTGAATGACTTTAGGAAGTCAGAAGATGTTTTGAGGATTTTGAGTTTTGCAGACTTGAGTGTATCTTCTGAGAGCTTCCTGACAGATTGTTTCTTTTGAAGTTTAATCAAAGATATCTTCTTCTGATTCTTCTCAACAGCTTTCTTGCTTTCACCTTACTCAATTCGTTCTTTTCTTTATTGTAAGGTGATATTTATTAAATGACTGTCTCTTCTTGCTTGAATTACTTGAAACAGAGTCTGCAACTTCCTTTGTTAATTTCTTCTGATATGCTACTACAGTGGTTCTTCTTATTCATTTACCTGTTTCTTTTTAAGCCAACTCAATTTGAAACATTAGTCCATATACTCAGAATTATAGTGAGTATATTTTGATAATTTTTCATTATAAAAAAATCTCAAAGGGATTCTTGGACTTACACCTTTAGCTTTCTCTAAGCTCCCAAGATGAACTTCTCTCTCTAGAAACCCCTCTATCTCTAGAATAAATGTAGAAGTGAGAAAAATGGAGAAGTTTTGCCCTAATTAATGTTTTTAACGTTGCCACGCGCATTCTCGCTCAAGCGAGAAGGTCTCGCTTGAGCGAGGATGATGACAAAATTCTGAATTCGCGTTCTTGCTCAAATAGGAAACCTCTCGCTTGAGCGAGAATACTCCAGAGAGCATCCCCCTCTCTGGATGAATTTCGCTTGAGCGAGACCCTTCTCGTAGCGAAATTCTTTCAGAGAGCACTCAATTTGCTCCCCTGTTTCTCGCTTGCGAGAAAATCAGAACACAAATTTTGCAAATTTTACTGATATGCTCGCTCAAGCGAGTCTTTCTCGCTTGAGCGAGAGCATCAGAACCCAAAGTTCTGATTTCTCACTTTCTCCCCTTTTAACTTAGTTTTTCCCACTCATTTCTTAATGTGTTTCTTGATGTATATATAGTTGAGTGTACTGTTGAAAACTTCAAATTATGGAAACTTTGTGTGGGTTTCATTCTTTCCTTTTTTGTTGGATAAATTAATTTGTTTGATACAAAAAGAAAAATGTAATACTGAAAATGGATCAAAGGAGGATTGTATTTTGTTTCTGATCTGGAATTGAGTAATTACCTGATTGTATGCTCAATAGATGATTGTAGCTGCGTGCTGCAGTAATTGTCTTTATGTGCATGTTAATGTAAATATAATTGTAGTTGCTAGTTTGACAATTTTTTTGTTCATGTTTTTTTTAATTCATGCAGAATGGTAGGGGAAGAGACTGCATCACCACTTTTAACTCAAAAATCAAGTGGAACCCAAGTGGGAAGTGCTCCATCCCCACCACCACTAACAAATATTTTAGAGAGACAAGATTTCCAATAGTATATGTAATTTTTTATTTGTAATGTTTGTACTATTGATGAGTTGTTTGTTTGTTATTGTAAATTATAACTTGGTTTATGGTCCTGCACTTGATGTGTGGTTTTGCTGCTTATTGTCTTGAATATTGAAGAAACTAAATTTGCATTTGTTCTTTAATTATGGAAGTTGTGAATGAAATTTGATGTGTCAACTATTAAATCTTGATGTTCTGTAAATACATGGGTAGGTGCACAATGATTCAATATGAATTTTTTAAATCTTGTTTTATTTATGTTCACTAGTTTTCTTTTTCTTTTTCTTGAATCAACATGGATTTTATACAATGGTTTAGAGGAGAATGAAAATAACTTTGATAAACAATAAACACTGCATTCACCATTTTTTTCTATTTTTTTAATTTTTTTCAAATATATTTCTTGCATTTTTTTGACGTTTTTATACACAGTCCATAATTTAATATTATTTTACTTCAAACCCAAGACTCGACCCGACCCATTGGAGGCTGGGTTGTTTCGATTTGGATTGCACAATAAGAAAAGCCGAAACCAACCCAACCTAAACCGAAGTGATTCTATTGGTTTGGACTTTTGCTTACCCCAAACACGACCCGACCCGATTACACCCCTAATTATATTAATCAATAAGAATGTATTGATTTTACTGCAAGACCTAGGTTAGAAGCTATCAAAATTCTCTTAGCCTATGCATTTCAATTTAATATTAAATTATATTAAATAGATGTTAAAGTAGCTTTATTAATGAAATAATAATCATTAATAAAAAATTAACATTAGAGTTTTAATAACTTTATAATATAAATATAAATATATGTTATCATGATTTTTTTAATAGGGATTATTCCCATCTATAATTATACAATCCTATTAGTTTTTTATTAATTTTTTTCACTATTCACTTAATTTATTACAATATTTTATTAGTTATTAATTATTTTATTATTATTATTATTACTACTTTTTATTCTCAAAAGTCGTGTCATCTCTTTTACTCAAAGAAAAATTATTTAATTAGTAGATATTGATACACATGATTAGTACAAATATATTTGTTCAGAATGATACTAAAGTTTGGATACAGATATATTTGTTGAGATTGATACTAAACTTTGGATGTGGTAATATAATAAAATGTGTTGATTTAATTTTTTTTAATATTCACTTAATTTATTATAATATTTTATTAGTTATTAGTTATTTTATTATTATTATTACTACTTTTTGTTCTCAAAAGTCGTGTCATCTCTTTTACTCAAAGAAAAATTATTTAATTAGTAGATATTGATACACATGATGAGTAAAAATATATTTGTTCAGAATGATACTAAAGTTTGGATACAAATATATTTGTTGAGATTGATACTAAACTTTGGATGTGGTAATATAATAAGATGTGTTGATTTAATTTTTTCACTATTCACTTAATTTATTACAATATTTTATTAGTTATTAGTTATTTTATTATTATTTTTATTACTACTTTTCATTCTCAAAAGTCGTGTCATCTCTTTTACTTAAAGAAAAATTATTTAATTAGTATATATTGATACACATGATGAGTACAAAAATATTTGTTCAGAATGATACTAAAGTTTGGATCTAGATATATTTGTTGAGATTGATACTAAACTTTGGATGTGATAATATAATAAAATGTGTTGATTTAATTTTTTCACTATTCACTTAATTTATTACAATATTTTATTAGTTATTAGTTATTTTATTATTATTACTACTTTTTGTTCTCAAAAGTCATGCCATCTCTTTTACTCAAAGAAAAATTGTTTAATTAGTAAATATTGATACACATGATGAGTGCAAATATATTTGTTCAGAATGATACTAAAGTTTGGATACAGATATATTTGTTGAGATTGATACTAAACTTTAGATGTGGTAATATAATAAAATGTATTGATTTACATCAAATTTATTATGTATTTTCCTAATGTATTATTTACATTAAAATTATTTAATTTGTTGATATTGATACACATAAATACGTATATATTTGTTGAGATTGATACTAAAGGGTTTGATTTATTATTCTTCTTTTACGTGTTATCTATTTTTTGAGTTTTGACTTTTATTTGAATTGTTATGTTAGGAGCAACATATTTTTAGGGGAAATAATTCAACTATCAATATCAATGTTATTTTCTTGAGGTTATTCTTTGTAAAAACTTCCCAATGTAAAAATGAGATTTTTTCTCTTACTAATCTTTGTAAAACTTCGGTATGATTCATTTCTTTTTCATCATTGTTTTAAAAAAATATTTTACGTGTTATCTATTTTTTGAGTTTTGACTTTTATTTGAATTGTTATGTTAGGAGCAACATATTTTTTAGGGGAAATAATTCAACTATCAATATCAATGTTATTTTCTTGAGGTTATTCTTTGTAAAAACTTCCCAATGTAAAAATGGGTTTTTTTCTCTTACTAATCTTTGTAAAACTTCGATATGATTCATTTCTTTTTCATCATTGTTTTAAAAAAATATTATATCATATATATCATATATATCATATATATTATTTCTTCTTCTTCTTCTTCTTCTTCTTCTTCTTCTTATTATTATTAATATTATTTACTTCCTATATATATGTTAATTTTTTTAAAAATTAATGTCACAATAACATGTTATCATTTTGTTCATTTGTTTGCTTTTAAAAAATGGCTTTCTATTTTAATGTCTTTTTATAATTAATAAAATGATATTTTTAATAAATGAATTAATTTTAAGTAATATGTCATTCAAATTACTGAATTAACACATAATTTAGCCACCAATTCAGGTAAATAAAATTTAATGGATATACATTTGGAGTGTGAAAATATTTGACACTATTATCTAATAATGTGTTGTGACGTCATTTATTAAATTCAATTACAAATAAGATGTTATATTTATTAAATAATGTGATATTACACTAACAATATAAAACTTTATTTTCTTCTATAAGATTTTCTTTTACTTTTATATTTGGTGTAATATAAATACAGTCATAATTAATTATCATTAAGTTAAATTAATATATCATATTCTTAATAAATATTTTAAAAAATATTAAATTAATTAATAATAAAAACATATTAAATTTTGTATATAATTTAATATAATCTTTTTTTAAAAATTAATAAGAAATTAAACTAAACCCGTGCATGGCACGGGTGTAAATACTAGTTCATATACAATTAGTTTTAAAGAAATTATTATTGTATTCCCTTTTTAACATTGTAGGCTAAGCGGGCAGAATCGGTTACACTATGTTTTGACTCTCGGTTACCAAACTCACTCAAATTATTATTGACCTAAGAAAGTCATTGTTGGATTGGATCTCAATGAATACTACTCCTCTGAAGGAGTTGTTTGTTGGAACGTATAATTGATCCATCTCCACTAACACTGTACTATAAACTATAAAGTATAAATTACTCATTGCTCATAGAATAAAAAAGAGTAAAGAATATGAAAAACCGCGTGGGTAGGGAAGTCTACACTACACTGTCTCCATGGCGCCATGTGATGATGGGTCTCATCCTCCTCCCACTTTTGCAATAAATACTTCAAATCTCACTCCATTTCCTCTCCTAAGCTAATTCTCTCTCATCTCATTGTATATAAATCCATTCACCACCGCTCCTTTCTCCTCTCTCTCTCTCTTCCTTCCTAGATTCATATATAAATTCTTGGTGTTAGATATTTGAAACCCACCTGGCCCCTTTTTAGAAGGAAGCCAAGCCAAGCCATAGTGTGTACCTTGGTTTCACAAAATGGCTCCACCCCTGTTCCTTGGTTACAGAAAGGTGCTCCTTTTCTCTGTTCTTTTCTTTCTTTTTGCCTCTGTTTGCATCAGTACCTGCTCGGAACCTCAACTCGAGAGCAAACAATTGCATAGTAGAAGAGTGTTGTTAGAGTTGGAAGAACAACAAGAAGAGTTTGAGCATCCCTTGAAAAAGAAATCCACCAAAAACCAAACCAAGCTAATCAAGCCCAAAACCAACAACAACCTTTCTTTGAAAAACCAAACCAAAACCATCAAATCCAATAATAACCTTTCCACAACCAAGCTACCCAAAACCACTTCCCTCACCCTCAATTCCACCACCTTCAAAACCAAGAAGCTCAATTCCACATCATCAAAATCCCTCACCAACTCCACCTCCACCAAGAAATCATTGGATCTCGCGAAAGCAACTGGCGCCAAGAACAAAACGACAAAAGCCACCGCCGCTATCACCAAGAACAACAAGGAAACTGATATCAAGATCAAAAAGGACTCATCAGATCAGAGTGAAACAGAGAAGAAGCCAAAACAGAGCAATAAGAAGACCAACGTAGTCAAGAAACAATCACTACCAAGTTGGATTTTTGAAGATGAGGACGGTGATTTCGTTTCAGAGTTCAAAGATCTACCTATCAAGTTTCAACAAACACTGATCCCTGACTTGGAACGAATCTCAACAACTTCCAAAGCTTACATCACAAAAGCCAACAAACAAATCACGAAAGGGTTCAAACCTTATGTGGGAAACAAATACGCACCCACCATTGCTACTTTGCTTTCTTGTGCATTCGTTTTGATCCCTTTAGTTTTGGTCTCTTTCCTTTTCAATAAGATCAAAGCTTATTTCTCACTCCAGAAGCTATTGATCTTCATCCAAGCTTACCTCTCAATCTACTTCTCCATTCTCTGTCTTTCTTCTTTGGTCACTGGGCTTGAGCCATTGAGGTTTTTCTACTCTACTTCGCAGTCCACCTATCTTTTCCTGCAGGTTATTCAAACCCTCGCTTATGTTCTCTACCTTCTGCTCCTTATCATGTACGTCATCTTGGTCTTCTCCACAGATTGTGGGCTGGGCTCGAAGTTCCTGGGCCTGGCCCAAACGTTCGTGGGCTACGCCGTCGGCCTGCATTACTACATGACGGTGTTTCACAGGGTTGTGTTGCGGCAACCGCCGAAGACTAATTGGAAGGTCCACGGGATTTATGCCACGTGTTTTTTCCTCATTTGTCTACTTGCTAAGGCTGATAGAAGGAAGAAGACTTACTTGGAAGAAGATGGAGAAGAAGGGAAAAAGAATTAGCTTTTAGCTATATACTTTACATTTTCAGTTTTTTTTTTTTTTCTTTCATCATTTTAATTACAAGTTGAGATTATCCAAAGCTACATACAGTACCAATCTTGTTCATGAAATGTAATGCCGCAAGGCTTTGGCTCTTGAGTCAGCCAGCATTCAGATTCATTCCATAAATAAGTTGAGTTCATGGCAATAATTGTATAACGCATCATTATAAATGCCTAATATTGGATCACTACACCTCAATTCCTGAACTCTTATTGATTTCTTATTCTATTCAATTATTTTATGACTCTAGTAAACTTATAAAAAAAATTAATTTTAATTTCTTAACTAGCATAGTCGTTATGTTTTTTCTTATTTTATTCTCTAGAGGGTAGGGTCTATATATTTTACTGTTCCATTTACATTTTAAACTATACCTATTGGCGTGTGTGTTTCTCTAAGAGATTTTGACACTGTTCTGCTAAAGTTGGTTTGAATTTAAGAATGAAAGGTTTTTGTATGAAATCTGTCTCTCCCTTTTTTTCTATTTTTTTTTTTTTTTTGAATGAAAAGTATAGAATCTCTTTCTGCTTTCTTGAACATGGTTTTGGTTTTGGATACCATCTTTTATGTGTTTTCCGTGTTGTTTCACCTGTAGCCGCGTTGTACAGTAATTGGCACCTTCGTTATTTGCTTTTTCAAGAATTTCCTGTTCCAAACTAAATACGTTTTTATCATCAAATAATGACTTTATTTCTAATTTATCGTCTATTAAAAGCAGCGACAATGGCAAAGGTCCATCTGTATTTATCCAACAAATAAATGCAACCAGAACAGTTTCATTTTTCATCCAAGTTATGAACAACAAATATTTCATTAAAAAATCCCTTTACAATTTCAATATATAACTCGTCATATTACGTATGCATTTTTGTCCTTTTAGTATTTGTTGTGTGAGTGTGTGCCTGATTTTTTTTTTTTTAATTTTATCCTTTGATTACGTTTCTTAGGATGTCAGGAAGGATGGTGCATGGGATGAGGCTATGATAGTAATTTAAGAGAAGCACCGACGGTTTCCGATACCATGTGTCGGTGCTATGTGAAATAGACAAGTGGCTATGACCATTTGGGGTATGGCAGTAGCAGAAGAACTTCACCCTTCAGATTCAGAGAAAGATCTATAAAACTTCATTCATGTATAGCAAAAGGGATATGTCATAAGAATCTGCGTTAATTTTTGGTCCTGACTTCTGAGTAGTATTTAATAATGGCAATGGCGATTTGGTCATCCGATTAGGTGCAAGTCGCTATCGGTGTAAGTGACTGTGGTAGACTCGTAGTCACTATCACGTGGAAGGGGGTAGGCACCTCCACAACACAAGTCAATTCTCGCGGATTACTGCTGTTTGTTTCTAATATTTCAAAGCAAATGCGTTATACCCATACCCACTTACCAAAACCAAACACTGCCGTAATACTTTAGATTTAATTTAATTCACTGCTTTCCCTAAAATGAATTAATAGTCTGCGTTATATTGATGGCATTGTCTCTTATCTAATTACTATTATTAATTAGGATTACTGGATTAGTCTCATGAGTATTTGTGACCCCTTGCTTCAGTTTGACTTAGAATTTTGATTTATTTCTTTTGGGTCGTATTTTGGTATCATCCTATCCTATGAGATGGTTTTGATATTTTTTAAATTAAAAAAAGACACAAAAGTAAGAGTTACGAATAGAAATAAATTTAGAGAAGCCTATTTCCTGTTAAATCATAATGTGAATTTTAAATGAGACACAAGTAATAAATGATAATGTGAAAAAAATATAGAAACATAATTAAAATACAAGAGAATGATTATTAGCAGTTATAAAATTTTTATAAAAATTAAAAATATAAATTCTAATAATTAAAATATGGGTAAAATATGTTTTTTGTCCTTGTAGTTTTGATCAACTTTTGTCTTTGTCCTGACTTTTAAAACCTTTGTTTTATATCCACATACTTTTAAAACACCTTAATCGTAGTCCCTAATATTAATTAGCTTTGTTAAATTGTTAGATTTGTTTAATAGATTTTCACATTACCCTTTAGTGTTGAGTCTCATTTAATCAATATGGATGTTAAGTTCATTTATAAAGTAATTGAATTCAGTAGCAACATAACAAAATTAATTAATGTTAGGGACTATGGTTAAGGTATTTTAAAATATAGGGATATAAAACAAAGATTTTAAAAATTAAGGGCAAAAACTAAAGTTGACCAAAAATACAGGTATGAAAAACATATTTTACCTTTAAAATATTATCCTACAACTATAAAAATATTAGAACTGTTTAAAAAAAATAAAAAATAAATTTATTTATTAATTGGTAAAAAAATACCAAAATCGTCTATTGTAAGGTTACAATAGAAGTTCTCATTTCTTTTCCACCCCTACTTCAGGTAAAGCACGGTCCAGAAAAAGAAATAATGTAAAAATCAAAACATTACAAAATGCACTGTGAATATAGAGCAGCAAAACTTGACAAGTCCATTAATTAATAATTTTCTTTTCTAATGTTAATTTAGTTATGAAGCCCGTGAGCGCTCACGGGTTGTCAAGCCGTCCTATCAAGAAATACATTCCTTAATCCTTATCATGAAGAGGGAATAAAATAGTTTCGTCGAGTAAAGTTTAGTAGTTTACAACACTCACTTATTTGATAATTTCATAGTACTTCTACTCTTATTTATTTAACCATTAAGCTAAAAAATTCGAGGTTAAAAATATAATTAAGATTATTATTTTTATAAAAGTTATTTTTTAATTTTTTTATTTATTTGACATTATCCATCCTTATTTATTATTATTCAAAAATTAATACATAAACATAATTAAAAAGAATATAGTTTATATTATTTTGAGTCTATAAATAGACAAATAAAGAGAAATAATTTTTTTTCTCCTCACATGGAGAAATAAATAAGAAGAGAAGTAGCATGTATTTATTTTTGCGAAATGATAATCATACAACTCTATAACAATACAACAAAGAGAGATAAAGAGAGAAAAAATGGAGAAGAAAGAGAAATGTGAGATGTGATAGGTAATGTGATGGAGAGATATAGAGAAAAAAATGTGTTGTATGAATTGTATATTTTGATTATATGAATTTTTTATTTCTTATTTATTTATTATGAGTTTAATATATACACTATCAGTGTAAATAAATTTTACACAGACATTCAATGATTTGCTACCACATCATTTATTGAATTTAATAACATGTGAGGTGTCACATTTATTAAATGATATGACGACACACAATTAAATATTTATGTAAAATTTTTTTATACTCACAATATATACTAATTAAATCCTTTATTTATTGTTCGAAGTAGCATGTATTGATTTGAAGCCTTAACAAATTGTTGAATAAAGAACGTTAATTTTTTTTTTAAGAAAAAAGAGATATATATCCGCTCTTTACTGAGATTGTCAACATCACACACACACAAAAGATACAAACAAACAAACGAGTTGGATGAAGAGCCCATCTACATTGGGGTTAGCCTCTGTCGGCCTATATAGAAAGTTGCATGAAGTATTGTCTAGAGCGAACCTAATTTTAATATGTAGGCCCAATTTGATAAGATGATTGGCAATATATGGCTATTGGTTGTGTTCTATGGCTGCTTCAAGATCCCATTACATGTCACAAGTAAAAACTTTGACATGTTGCATTGGATTGGAACTTGGTTTTATTGTGACAATCAATCAATCATACATATCCATTTCATTTCTATTGATGAAAACTGATAAGTCCTGATTGGCAATTGTTTGGAAAGGGTGCTTGATTAGCATATGAATGAAAAATTGAAAATTGAGGTTTATGCATGGAAACTAGCTTTGATATAATTAAAGAAAAAGGAAATAAAAGTCAGAACATTCAATAATTCTTTCAAATCGTTGTGGCCCAAGAGGCAAGGACTGCTATTAGGCCCAAACACAGGCCTTCAGTTTGAGATCTTCCTCGCTGCTTGCATCTTTTTTCTGTTTCCGCAGCATTAAAAAACTGTTCAATTCCGATAATTTTAACTACTTAAGTGCTACTTATTACATCTAGGACATTCATAGAGTAATAAGTAAACTATACCGATATTGTCATCATATGTATGTTACTTTGGATTTATTACATCTTTTCCATTCTCAATCATGTCCCCAAATAGGAATGTGGATGGTTTTTGATAGCCGGATAGGTGTAGGATCTAGAATTGAGCAAAACC
This sequence comes from Sesbania bispinosa, assembly GCA_026901365.1. Lineage (NCBI taxonomy): Eukaryota > Viridiplantae > Streptophyta > Magnoliopsida > Fabales > Fabaceae > Sesbania > Sesbania bispinosa. The sequence goes on along the minus strand of QLOH01000932.1, from coordinate 180,440 downwards.
AACCGATTAGAATCACAATTAAGCAATTAATTTGCGATTTATAGGCGCTGGGCAGCAACCTATAATGCGCAAGAAAACACAAGAAAATGAGAGAAAGTGAAAGAAAAAGTGGAGAGGAAGAAATGGGAAGGACGCCACTGAAGCAAGAATCCACTTGCAGCAGATAAGTCCAATGTCAGACGCCACTAATTCAGGAGAATTAGATAAGTCTCAGTATGGTTTGAGCAACAACCACCAAGCCTCACTCAACTCACAAAGGGAGGAGAAAATTTGGCATAATGCCTTTACTTCAAAATTCAATGTGTCCAATACAAGAGAGGAGGCTCCTTTATATAGGAGAGGGGGAGTGAGGGGGCGGCCACTTACATGAGGGAAGGGGGAGAAAAATAAAAGATGAGTGAAATCCCATCCTAAGTGGGATTTGAACCCATGTCCCTAATGGCTTATGGCTAAGCTAAACCTTAAGCCAATAAACCCATAAAAATGCGCCCACTCTTACATAGGAATTAAAAGATGAATAAATTTTCTATCCTATGTGGGAATTGAACCCAAGACTCCTAAGCCTTTTAGTAAGGCAACCTACTAGCCAATAAAACCCATGCAATTAGCACCCAAGTGGAATGAAATAAAAAGGAAAATACAATAATAAAAAAAATACAAGAGAGTCCTAATTAAGGGTGGTCCATAGGACAAGGGTCCTATCCAGGGTCAAGGTGTCCTTCTGTAGGGTAGTGACCTTTATTTTGTAGGGTAGTGTCCCTTTATTTGTAGGACACTAGTTTCTCCAACTCTTCCTTGCTTGAATCTCAGGCTTGAAGTTGGTGCATATCCTTCAGTGTAGGTCTTGCAAGTCCAAGCTTCTAGCAGAGTGCTATCATTCCCTCCCCCTTGAAAAGGATTTGACCTCAAATCTGAAAATTCAGAAAGAAGCCTTAAGAGTAATGAACTGGGTAGAAGAAGGGGATGAATGACAAAATTTAGGAAGTAAGAAGATACTTCCCTTAGCCCTAGGAGAGTAGAGTTAGAGGTCCACAAGTTGAACATCTTCCTTGAGCCTAGACAACAGGAAGAAGACCCATAAGTATTATTCCAAAGCAAGCAAAGTGAAGGCTCATAACAAAAATACTTGGGGATCATAAAGATTGGCAAAAGAAAAACATAGGAGATAAACAAGAGGTATTTGAGATAAGGGTTAGAAAACTCCCTTAATGAAGATTGAGCCCTCTTGTCTACGTACTTTGTGGATTTAGATCCTGGATCAAAGACTAATCTTTTGAAGCCCTCCCTTGCAAATAAGAGAAGTAAGTGGTCATGGAGAAGGCTTAGGAAATAAATTCCACATAAGTACAAAATGTGTTTCAATGTGCAACATTCATCAAAATATTCTACACTATGTTCCCAAATAAATGCACAAGTGAAACTATGTGGCATGAATGTTTTAATATTTTTCATTAACATCCCAACATTTTTATTGAACATAACACATGCATCTCGAGTATGATTGTCAAAAGTGCAGTGCATATGTTCATGCCATGAGGTATTTATGCAAGTCTTTTCAAGAGGCCTGTTTATTCTAATGCACTCACTCAAGTAATATGTCACCTTTTGCATATTATCATATGTGTTCATGTAAGGTGAAACATAAAAAGAATTATTTTGAGTGTGCATATCAAGAAGCATATCATTATATGAATTAGATGTCAAACAAGTTTTCCCATATGTGATAGCTTCATCAAAAATTTTATTCTTTTCACTAACTAGTTCAAGAGCATAATACACATCTTTATATGAAATAATTATTTTAGGCCCAAAATGTGTATTCAATTTATAAACACAAACCAAAGGTACATGCATATTCAATCCATCTTTATTATCATTCCTATCATGCAATCTAAATTGATCAAAGGAATTGATTAAACATGCATCTCTAGTAAATTTCATGGTACTCTTAAACTTAGTTGGCTTTTCTAAACATGCAATAGTTTCCAAAGCATCATCAACATTTTTTATTTCATTCAAACATGTAATGCTTTGAGGCATATAATTGTGCATAGAAGAGGGCATTTCATGCATAAAGAAAGTTAGTCTAGGAAACTCCCTCTCAATAACTTGAGTTGTCCTCTTTGCAACAATAGAAGTACTTGACATCAACTTATTCATGCCTTCACACAAAGGGTTAGCTAACAAAGGATCACAAGATAAAATTAGTTGTTTTCCCAAGTTTTTGTTTTTCACTTCTTCTATTTGCACTCTTTCTACCTCCTTTTCCTTTTCTCTCTTAAGCCTTTCTTCTTCTTCTTTTTCTAATTGTTCCTTCTTTTCTAATTTTCTTCTCTCTTCTATCTCAATTAAGGACTTTGAAAAGAATTTTGAAAGCTTATCTTCGATTTCATTACAAAATTTTTCTAACTTTCTTCCAATTCTATCTTCAAAAGAATCTTTTGTAATTTTCCTATTTTCTCTTCTTCTCTTTTCATGATCTTTTCTTCTAATTTCACTCTCATAATTTCTCCTAAGTTTTCTCTCTTCTTCATACTTTCTTTCTTTATCATATTTTCTAAACTTTCTTTCTTCCTCATACCTCCTCCTATCATGGTTAGAGTTAACATAACTCATTTCCTTCTTCTTACTATCTTCAAAATGATATCTACTTATTTCTATTTCCTTCCTTTCTTTTTTATACCTTTCATCATGAGAAGAGTGTCTTCTCACTTCCTTTTCTCTTCTAAATTCTCTCCTATCTTCATCTAGCTCCTTTCTCCACATTCTATATGACATCTTAAATTGATTTTATTTGAAAGCTTTTTAAAGGACCTCACCACTCACTAAGTGTTTACACTCAATGGAATATAATCACTCGTGTATGTCACTCTTTTTAGGCTTTTTCTATAATGATACTCTCTTACCTCTTCTACTCGGTTGGAGGTTAACGTGAGTCTAAGTCTTAACCCTTACCCAAATAGAAGCGCACTAACAAAGAAAAATACCTACTGGAAGAAGATTGGAAAATCCTAAGACAAAACAAAGAATTGATATGACAAACAAGAAAAGCTGGCACTCAAACAAGCTTATACACAAGAGCAGACAACAAACAAGACAAGACGGAAGAAATTGCAAAGAGAATTGTTTTTGGTGATTTTTGAAAAAGAGTTGCCAAAATTGTCGTTTTTAAAAAAAACAGCAAATACAACTCAATTACGGTATACAGGAAAATGAAAACAGAAAATTACAGTAAAACTGTCACTGTATTGTTGGGATACTTCTTTGTTTTTGTTTTTCTATTTTTTTGAATTTTTGACTCTTTTTGGGTGTCTTTTGACTTTTTCTTCCTTGTTGTTGACTTTTGCACCCTTTTTTGCTTTTTACACCTCTTTTTCTATTTTTGGCATGTACGTACTTTTTTTTATTTTTTCTTGCCTTTTCTTTCTTTTTTTGTCTTTTTCCCCAACAGAAAATTACAGAAATTTGTACACAATGAAAAGAAAATTAACTGTACCTACTGTAATATTTTTGGAATTTTCTGACAGTAAACTGGTCCAAGTGGCCCAGAAAAGCAAAAATAATGAATAAACTGATTTCTGAAAACTGTAAAAACGTGATGGCAACTTGATTTCAAAAATGGCCAAAAAAAATTGCTTAGCACTTCCTTGTTGATTATACAAAACCGGTATGGTCACAGAAACGCGCTTGGTTCAATTTTAAGATTGGAATTAAATTTTGAAGGAAAATCAACAATTAGAATTTGTTGATCTTCTTCCAATACTATGAACCAAAAAAGATCCTATAGGTGAGCGTTTTGCACAATCAAACAGGGAAAGTCCAAGGTTGAGATAGCAGTCAATCCAAATTTGCAATCAGAATGCCAATCAAACAGACATAACAAGAGTAGGAAATTGAACAACACAAGAGCCCAAAAATGCGCAAAAATGGCAAAAATAAGAAGGAAAAATTGCGCAAAAATAAATGGCAAGAAATTAAAGGGGGAAACTGAAATTAAAAGGATGGGGAGGACAGAAATGTAAATGGCAGAAAGTAGAAGGGGATGACAAAAAGTAAAAGGATGGGGAGAGCAGAAATGTAAAGGGGGAAGCGGAAATTAAAAGGATGGGGAGGACTGAAAGTAAATGACTGAAAGTAAAGGGGGAAGCGGAAATTAAAAGGATGGGGAGAGCAGAAATGTAAATGGCTGAATGTAAAGGGGGGAGCAGAAATTAAAAGGATGGGGAGAAGCAGAAATTAAATGGCGGAAAATTAAATGGCGGAAAGTAAAGAGATGAATATGGGGGATGACAATTAATGGTGAAGGGGAGAAATGTAGGTGAACGATCTTTGGAAAAATGAAGACAACAATGTCTCCTCTTACCACACTTCACCACAAACAAGCAGTTATATCAATTAATTTGCAAGAATCACTCAAGAACAAGTATGAGCAATTAAAGAGGCATTTAAACAAACACCTAGGGGGTGGGAATTAGCGGCCCAAAACAGCCCCCAAACTAGCAAGAATTCAAGCAAATCAATCAAGACAGACAAGTGCTGATAGCAGCAGAAAGGCACCTCAGGCCCGGGAAACAGTCCAAGTCCAAATTACAATTGAAAAGAGGGATGAAATTACACTAAAATGATGAAAATTCTGCACTAAATAGGTGCATTATGCAGCGCCCAAAACAGCCAAGAACAGCCCTAAATTTGCTCAAATTCAACAAGCTCTGATGACCAATTGATAGCCGGATAGGTGTAGGATCTAGAATTGAGCAAAACCAACCGATTAGAATCACAATTAAGCAATTAATTTGCGATTTATAGGTGCTGGGAAGCAGCCTATAATGCGCAAGAAAACACAAGAAAATGAGAGAAAGTGAAAGAAAAAGTGGAGAGGAAGAAATGGGAAGGACGCCACTGAAGCAAGAATCTACTTGCAGCAGATAAGTCCAATGTCAGACGCCACTAATTCAGGAGAATTAGATAAGTCTCAGTATGGTTTGAGCAACAACCACCAAGCCTCACTCAACTCACAAAGGGAGGAGAAAATTTGGCATAATGCCTTTACTTCAAAATTCAATGTGTCCAATACAAGAGAGGAGGCTCCTTTATATAGGAGAGGGGGAGTAAGGGGGCGGCCACTTACATGAGGGAAGGGGGAGAAAAATAAAAGATGAGTGAAATCCCATCCTAAGTGGGATTTGAACCCATGTCCCTAATGGCTTATGACTAAGCTAAACCTTAAGCCAATAAACCCATAAAAATGCGCCCACTCTTACATAGGAATTAAAAGGTGAATAAATTTTCTATCCTATGTGGGAATTGAACCCAGGACTCCTAAGCCTTTTAGTAAGGCAACCTACTAGCCAATAAAACCCATACAATTAGCACTCAAGTGGAATGAAATAAAAAGGAAAATACAAAAATATAAAAAAAAATACAAGAGAGTCCTAATTAAGCGTGGTCCATAGGACAAGGGTCCTATCCAGGGTCAAGGTGTCCTTCTGTAGGGTAGTGACCTTTATTTTGTAGGGTAGTGTCCCTTTATTTGTAGGACACTAGTTTCTCCAACTCTTCCTTGCTTGAATCTCAGGCTTGAAGTTGGTGCATATCCTTCAGTGTAGGTCTTGCAAGTCCAAGCTTCTAGCAGAGTGCTATCATCTTTATCATTAGGAATGGGAATGGGTAAGGTCTCAGGTACTATAGTATCCATCTCCATACCCACGTTTTGAAAATATACCTATATCCAAACCCATATCCGCATGGGTAATGATTCAAATATCCGTACCCATTACCCGCACTTTGTTAACTATAAAAATAATAAATTCATTAGAAAATGAAAATTAATTAAAAAATCACTTTAACCCAAATGAAAAATAATTCATATATCATCCAAGTTTAACTACAAAAACAACTATGGTAATGTGGAAGTGGATGAGATCGAGATGAGAATAGTGGGAGGGGAATGGAAATTAGTTCAAGTTTTGCTATTTTAGTGTTTATGAATATAAAATTATAACATTTAAATTAATTAAATTAGTAGTATATATTAATATTTTTTGTGACTATAATATATTAACATTAATTAATTTTTAGAAAAAATATTAATTAATACTATATATATATATTAAATCAATCATATGTATATAAATTACATATATATATATATATATATTATATAAGTGCGGGTATGGTTAGGGTATGGTACCATAGTACCCGTACCCACACTCATACCAATTAAAAAATGCGGGTAATTACCCAGACCCGGACTCAAACCTATTTGGTGGGTAATTACCCTACCCATTGCAGGTACCTATTAGGTCAGGATCCAATTGTCATCCCTATTTATCATGATATACAATTTCTTCTTATTTTCCAGGTCTTTTCATTTATACAAGTACCTGTTTCTTGAGGTTTTAACTAATTAACATGTTTACATCATTTGGGTATTGCAAATAGATCTGCATGTGCATGTTGGATTAAAAGCTTTGGCATATTTGATGTAGGTAATTGATAAAGTGGTACCTGTATTGGTAGAACTTTGCAGAGATTACAACTTAAAAGGCTTGGTGACTCCACTGTTAATGTTTTTCAGGATTGTGTGCAGTCACAAGGGTCAAGAAGAAGCTCAATTAGTAGCCGCACTAAGGTTTTGTTGCGAGTTTAGTGGGAGGGGAAATGAAGGATTTAGGAGGAAAGGGAAGGGGGAGGGAAGGAGGGAGCAAGGGAGGATAAACTCACCCCTTGTTTGGAAGTTATAATTTGGGAAGGGGAAGGGAAAGGGAAATGCGTAAGGATCCTCTCTTGTGTTGCATTCTCTGCAGCCGTTTCAGCTACAGAATAGCTAGAAAATAGCTATCGATATTAACTACGGAAATATTCTATAGCTATTTCCTAGTTATTCAGTACCTAATGTTGTTGCATGCTCCTGCAGCGCTGTAGAGAATCTGGATCCGAATGGAAATGGAGGATCACACATAAAAAAGACAGTTTTACCCTTTCTTTTTAAAAAACTAATTTAATACCTTGTTTTAATTAAAAAAATTGAACTTGCTAACTGCTCACCGTTATTTTTTTTACGTTACCAAATGTTGACCAAAAAAAGATGTTACCAGTTTTTATATTTTTTATAAATATTTAAATGTATTTTTTTTACATTTATTAGTTAGCAAAAACAACAAACCATAATGCCTTTTTAAAATTTTTATTTTTTTTATACATATTATTTACTGAATATTTTTTTATCAAATAAATAATAGATTCTTTATTGAACTACAATATGTATTACAAACAAACTTATAATTTAACTTGGTAAAAAAATATTTCACCATAGTTCAATATAAACTTGATTTTTATAATAAAAATATATTTAAACCCGGTTTTTAATTTAATAAACTTATAAAAACTTACAAATAATTTAACTTTAATTTTTATAATGAGTTTCAACTCACCCATCCTCCCAACATTCCTCGCATCTTGTTCCTTTCATAAATATCGTACATGGTATGTTTTTCGTTTTGCATAGTGTGATGGCTATTTGTTTTATCTATGTATGTCGAACCTTGAGTGTGAATCAATGGCAAGGTGACTCTAGTGATGTTGGGATGGTGGTTGAGGGGTGGTGTGATGGTGGTTCAAGTTGGCACTGGGTGTTGGTGAGTCGGGTCACATCGTTTTAAGGATGAAGTAGATATTTGGGTGAGTGAAAAAATAGTCGTTTAATGAGTAATGGAGACTAAGATGACATGAAAAGGGTGAAAGAATTGGGAGGTGGTGGGTATAGGATTATGTAGGTGGTTTTATGGTGGCGATGATAGAAAATGAAAACAATAAAACAAACACATTTTCAAATACCTGAAAATTGAAAATGAAAATAGGAAATAAAAATAAAGAATGTTTTCATAAACCAAACACACCCTTAGTCTCTCTCATTTTTCTCTCTTCTTCTCGTTTTTGTTCTACTTATTTTCTTTGTATTTTTCATTTTCTGTTCTTCCTCCATGGAAGATTTAAAGTTTGAGGATTGATTCTAAGTGATTTCACATTGGATCTTGAGGTTTACTTTAATTCAAATTTGTATTTCAATTTTTGCAACAGATTCAATTTCACCTTCTCCTTTAGAATTTTAGGTTTTAAAAACTTACAAATAATTTCTCCTTTAATTTTTATAATGAGTTTCAACTCACCCATCCTCCCAACATTCCTCGCATCTTGTTCCTTTCATAAATATCGTACATGGTATGTTTTTCGTTTTGCATAGTGTGATGGCTATTTGTTTTATCATAAATAACGAGTTTAAAAATTATTACTAGAATTTGAATTTATAGTTACATACAATAAATATTAATATAAATTCAATATTTTTATGAGTAATAGCAAATATCAATTAAATTATATTTAATTGATAAATATCATACATAAAAACTCAAATTAACAACTCATATATATTTAAAATGTTCAAATACAAGATACTACTATTCAATTGCTGAAATAAACACCATGAATTAAAAGACTATTTTAACATAAGTGCATCTCTTATATTGTCAAGATCTTTTAGACAGAAACAAGCTAAAAAAAATTAAAGACACGAGAAATAACATCAAACAAATGCAATCTTTCTTTAATACCTGCAACATAAAAACAAATGAAATAAGTGAGTATTGATGGTTACTCAATAGAAAAATAAATACAATATAAAACCCATGTATAGAATGTACATGGGATAATTAGCAACCAGAATAACATCATTATATGTACTTCTAGTCGTCAACAAGCTATTGACACAATGAATATTTACCAATTAATCATGTTACACCTACATGAGAAAGAAACAAAGGACTAAAAATTAATAATTTCTAAATTAAATTGGATTTGAAATTAGAATCAAACTAAGTAAGAAACTACCAAGGTACCTCTAATTCACTCTGTAAAGGGAACTTCTCCATCTCACTACAACAACTCAATTCAAGTTACATACTTTCTCCAATACTTTCTTTTCTCCTTTTGCTTCTCTAATCCACTCCTCAATATTTAGCTTAAGTAACTACCAAAGTACCTCAATTTAGCTCAAGCAAAAATAGAACATTGTATTTAGAAAAACTATCAAAAGAAATATAAAAAATATCAGCAGTCTTGTTCAAACTGATAAAATAAACATATAACTCAGAACATAAAATATATAAAATATCATAAGCAAATAAGCAGGTTGATTGGACACTCTAGGAATATAACTCGAAACAAAAAGAAAGCATTATAAGCGTGACTGGAAAGACAAACTAACCTTAGTAAATATATACTCAGGTTGATAGGTGTTTACTATTTGGAACATTCCTACTGGAGCTAGAAGAATATACTTTTATAGCCCAACAGAATTGTTTTTGTCAAATTACAATCGAATGTGTAGGTTTAAATAGATTTACAGCCAGTGTTAAGAAAATCAAATTGGACTGGATGGTCGGACCGGTTCAACCGGACAAGCAATTGGATCGGTTACGTCATCCACTCGGTCATAATTCGGGTTCAACCAATATAGGTCGAACTTGAACGTTTGGTGAATCACTCCCAATCGGGTCAACGCGGGTCAACACTTCATGCAATTGGTGAGAAAATGCAAAATATCCACTGCAACATTCGAACGCGAGTACCTACAATTTGTGACAAGGAGCGCGACCACTACACCATTGATTGTCTTATTTATTTATTTATATATATATATGTGTGTATGTATGTATTAATAATTATATATATATATATATTCGTCACATTATGTGTATATTGAGTCTACATTCAGTACATTATCTTATTTTGCATCCCGTCTTTAATTTGATATAATAAAATTTCCTTAAATGTATATATAATATAAAATATGTATTTAATTTTATAATATATATTAATATTAAATTATTAATACATAAATATGTTGTCTTTATATTATGTAATTATAAATATATAAAATTTATACATATATTTAATTATTAATAAAATCATAAATCATAATTTTTAAACCGGACCTATCATATAAATTTTAATATATACCGATTCAACCAGTAACTCACTGGTTCGACCAGTGACCCATTGACCAGTAGCTTGACCGATTCGATCGCCAGTCCAAGTTTAATAACATTGTTTACAACCCAACATTCCTATTCAAAATAAGGTTTGATAAACAATAGGAGCAATATCTTTCCCTCTTTGTTGAAATATATTGGAAGTGAGTTAAAAGTGCCCCCCACAAAAGAAATGAGAATTAAATAACATTGAAAAAATAGTAGCATATTATGCAAACAAATCAAAGAGCGGATAAAAAAATTACCTGGATGAACCAACTGACCAAAACACCATTTCAAGTAGTAATTCCCTTTACTTATTCTTCAGGCACCTAAGTAATGCTCTAATCATGTCATGATTATTAACAAGATATAGATATGCACGATTGAGCGAATGACTTTCTATCCTCAATTCCTCTAACAACTTCTAAAGTTTAGCTTCATAAATTGGAAGTTTTTTATTAACTATCCCATAAGCTGCATTACTTTCTCTAAGAACTATAGTACTATCTATAAAAGCTTCAGCAACATGTATGAGTGCCTCTTTTATCCCTTCAGCTACATTTTCAACCTTGACTTTCTAGATCTTTTAGCTTTAGGCTCTTCTTCAATAATTTGCACTTGAGGAGATGTCACATCTTGCTCATTGTTTGTCTCTTCCATACTCTCTAAAGTCACCTCATTGGTATCCAAAGATTCTAATTCAATATTTAATGGCCTTGCTTCTGATATCACGTGCATTCTCAGAAAGTTCTCCGGTTGCTCTATCTTCAGCACAAAGAGTCACCATCTTGTCATAGTTGTGAATGGGCTTTCTCATCCACTCTTCAGCTTCAGGTTTACCTATTAATGTTTATGTTATTAAAGATAATTAAAAAAATAGATAAAGAACAATTATGTATAGAGATAAATCAAGAAATTGGATAACATACCTCAATTAATTTTTGCCAAACTGCAGGTTTAGCAAACCAATGATGTGTACTTGCATCCCACGCAAATCCACTTAAGTTTTTAATACATCATAACATTTGTTAAAATGTTTTTTCAGTGCCTTCCAACAATTTTTCACCTTGTCCTTATGAAGCGGTCTCTCGAATTTTTGTTGTAGCTCCTTAATTATGCTGACATATTGATGAGCATATTTTTACACACTTTGCACCTTAAATCTTAGCTTTATTGGACCGTAATTATGATTAATTTCACTGTTTTGATTGGGATTTATTTTATTGGGCTTTAATTAGAATTGTTGCTTAATTTTTGATTTTAAGCCTATTGACTTAACTGTATTGTTTTGTTGATATCTGGAGCTATAGGTGGTCGTTTGAGGTGATTCCAGTGGCGTTGGAAAACTAAGATTCGGTGCTTCATTTTGATATGCTACATGACTATATTTCACTGAGGGAACGAGGTAAAATGTGCTTCTGAAGTTGATGTTTTGAACTGACGTGGGAAACAACATGGTTCTTAGATAGTTTGTGTTTTGGGACTGATATTTGTTAGTCAAGGCCCAATTGCCTCTTTGTTCAGATTAATATTGTGGTTTTAGAGAGTAGTATATATAGAGGCAGTTACAATTCGGTTAGAGAGCTTTTTCTCACTTTTACAGATTCAGTTTTGGAGACGCTTAGGGCCTGTCAGGTATGCTCATTTTCTATTTTCATTAAAAACGAAAAATATGTAAAAAAATGTTTGGTGAACCATTTTCATTTTCTTATTTTTGAAAATGGGTTCATCATTTTCGGAAATTTTGAAACGTGAAATAATCATTTTCGGTGTTTTCAATTTATGCACGTTGGCATTTTTTGAAATATTAATCACATTTGGCATTTTTTTATTCTCTTACTTCACTTTACTCTTTCTGTAACACCCTAAATTTCTAAATAAGAATTTAGTTTGTTGGAAACCAAATTCCTAACTTAGAATTTATAACGTGATGATTCGGATATCAACATGTTCGCTAAATTATCAATAGTCCAACAAAAATTCGACAATTCAGAGAACAACCTAAGCATTACAAATAACATTACAAGTCAAACCATTAAACACATAATCACAAATTTATCCTGTACATCAAGTCCATGGAATCTACAAAGGATCCCCTATAACAAACACAGAACCTACTATCATAAGTATATATATACAGACAACTTACATCAACTCAAAACAACAAAAGAAGTAAGAAGTCCATCCCACATGCACTTCATCTCCCGGACTGAGAGTCTGGTAGAGGTGGTACCTGCTCAACTAAATAATCCACATAACACGTGGTGAGATAAAATCTCAGTGAATACAATTCACATGCATGAATGCAGGGAACAAGTATCGATGTCAATCCATAAGTCATAACGATACATAACGATTACCAAACAAACTAACATGCAAGCATGATGCACTCACTGTTGTACCCAGCAGGCATGTTCTTATCTCTTTCTGGAGTTAGAACTGAGCTCAGACTACGGGGAATATCTTCCCCGGGGACGAATCCCACCCAAACTAGACCGAAGTCGTGTTTTCAATATAATTACTTAATTCTTTTACTCACAGTGCAAAGGCCGGCTTGAATTACTCACAAACGAATCCGACTTAAATGTTCCAATTAACATAAACATGATAATATAACAATTCAGAAATTCATACACATTCGGCATAAGCATTTTCGTTAGTTTCAAACCTAAATATATCACACGGTTCATATTCTCAATTCTAAGTTTCAATTCATCAGATACAACACTAACTTAGTTACAAGAATATAATTCTTATCAATAATTTCTAGTAAGAAAAGGGAAGATAAGAATTAGGGAGCATGCTTATAAAACTATTAAGAAAAACCACAAGAAAAGTGAGTTGTACTCACTTAAACTTAGAATTGAATGAAGAAGAACAGATCCAAGGTGGATCAATTGATGATTCCTTGCTCCAATCTCCGCTTCAAGCTTCAATCCAATTCCTCTCTCTAACCCAGTCTCTCTCTCTCTCTCTAACCAAGAAGAAGAAGAAAAGTGAATTGTTTTTGTCTAAGTTAAGAATCCTGCACCTATAAGTGGATTCTCGCTCAAGCGAGCTATTCTCGCTTGAGCGAGCGAGACAGTTGCATGCAACCTTCACATTCTCGCTCAAGCGAAGCTATCTCGCTTGAGCGAGAATGACCCAGAGAATACTCCCTTTCTGGACGATTCTCGCTTAAGCGAGCTCATTCTCGCTTGAGCGAGAATGTCCCAGAAAACACCCCCTCTTTGGACGATTCTCGCTCAAGCAAACTCGTTCTCGTTTGAGCGAAAATTGTCCAGAGAGTCTCTCAAATTCCCCTGCTTCTCGCTTAAGCGGAACGCAGTTCGCTTAAGCGAGAATTGCAGAAACTAAAATTCTAAGTTTTGCTGCATAACTCGCTCTAGCGAGACTACTAAAATCCGGTTTTTAGCCTAAGTCTTATCTTAAATGTTCCTATACCTCTTATCCAAATTATTAACATACAAATCCTTATATTAATATCATGATTATCTAAAGGTCCTGATTTATGGGATGTTACATTTCAACCCCTCTTCAAGCAATTTTGTCCCCAAAATTGATTAAAGAAATAAAAAGTGAAATATACTACCTCAATTGAAAAGTTCTGGAACCTGCTCCCGAATAACATCTTCTTTTTCCCAAGTTGCCTCTTCCGGTGATAGGCCTTCCCAAACTACCTTAACCAAAGGAATTGTCTTGTTCTTCAAGGTTTTGGCACTTCTGCCTACAATTCGTGCAGGCTTTGATGGAATTGTGAGATCTTCCCTCAATTGTATTGATTCAGAGTTTAAAACATGAGAAGGATCATGAATATACTTTCTTAACTGAGATACATGAAAGACATTATGAATTTTTGACAAATGGGGTGGAAGGGCAATCCTGTAGGCCAGAGGGCCAACCCTCTGCAGGATTTGAAATGGACCGATGTATCTAGGATTCAACTTTTTGGTTTTGATTGTTCTCCTAACACTAGTGACATGGGTTACTTTTAAAAAGACATGGTTTCCTTCCTCAAACTCTAAATCCTTCCTTCTATTATCAGCATAGCTCTTCTGCCGGCTCTGGGCAGTTGCAAGCTTTTCCCTAATGATCTTAATTTTCTCTGTAGTTTCCTGTACTAAGTCTGGACCTAACAGGGCTTTCTCACCAACCTCAAACCAACAAAGAGGAGATCTGCACTTCCTACCATACAGAGCCTTATATGGTCCCATGCCTATACTTCTATGAAAACTGTTATTATAGGCAAACTCTATAAGGGGTAAATACCTATCCCAACTGCCTGACTCCTCTAACACACAAGCTCTAAGCATATCCTCTAAGGTTTGAATGGTTCTCTCAGACTGACCATCAGTCTGAGGATGGTATGCGGTGCTAAACCTAAGTTTAGTCCCGAAAGACCGGTGAAGTACATTCCAGAACCTAGAGGTGAATCTGGGATCCCTATTAGATATGATGCTAGAGGGAATGCCATGGAGTTTAACAATCTCCTTAACATACAAATCTGCTTATTCAGAGAATAGGTATTCCTATCGAAATAAAATGGGTTGATTTAGTTAATTGGTCCACAATGACCCAGATGGCATCAAAACTGGCCTGGACTCGAGGTAAACCTACCACAAAGTCCATAGCTATACTCTCCCATTTCCATTCAGGGATTTCTAATGGCATGAGTGTTCCTACTGGCCTCTGATATTCTATTTTAACTTGCTGACAGGTTAGACACTTGGAAACATACTCAGTTATCTCCTTCTTCATACCATTCCACCAAAACATCCTCTTCAAGTCCTGATACATCTTAGTAGTGCCAGGATGTATAGAAAACTTGCCCCTGTGGGCCTCCTCTAATACTAGCTACCTCACACTACCCCCTTAGGGACACAGACTCTTCCTTGGAAGAGAATCATCCCATCATCTGACTCAAAAAACCCTAATTGTCCTTTTCTACTTTGAAGATCCGAGTCCGAACCCTGAGCTTCCTTGATTAGAGCTTGAAGCTCACTATTGATCTTTAACCTACTCAACCTGATACTACCTTCACCAATCTCAACACTAAGACTCAAATTCCTAAAATCTTCCAAGAGGCTCATTTTATGCACCATCAGGGAGGACGCATAAAGGGATTTTATATTGAGAGCATCAACCACTACATTGGCTTTACCTGGGTGGTACTTCAACTCAAAGTCATAGTCCTTAAGAAACTCCATCCATCTCCTCTGCCTCATGTTGAGTTCTTTCTTATTAAAGAGATATTTCAAACTCTTGTAATCACTGAAGACCTCAAATCTCACACCAAACAGGTAATGCCTCCAAATTTTGAGGGCAAAAACCACAGCCGCTAATTCTAAACCGTGAGTAGGATAATTTTCCTCATGAGGCCTCAACTGCCTAGAAGCATAAGTTACCACTCTCTTTTCCTGCATCAGAACACACCCTAAACCCTTTTTCGAGGCATCACTGTACACCTCAAAGGTTCTTGACAAATCCGGAAACGCTAGCACCGGAGCGGTAGTTAACTTCTCTTTGAGCTCCTGAAAGCTCTATTCACGCTTCTTGTCCCACACAAAGGCTTGACCTTTTCGAGTCAATCTTGTGAGAGGCAAAGCTAAACGGGAGAATCCATTAATGAATCTCCGATAGTAGCCGGCCAATCCTAGGAAACTCTTAATTTCCGTAACGATTTTAAGTCTTTCCCATTCAAGAACGACTTCTACCTTGCTAGGGTCAATTGTTACTCCATCTTTAGTAATCACATGCTCTAAGAAATGGACCATGTCCATCCAAAACTCACATTTCTCAGGATTAGCAAACAATTTCTTTTCTCTCAAAACCCCTAAAACAACTCTAAGGTGACGTTCATGTTCCTCTAGGCTACGGGAATAGATCAGGATATCGTCGATGAACACAACAACAAATTGATCCAAAAACGGCCTGAAAATCCAATTCATGTAGTCTATGAATACAGCAGGAGCATTAGTAACACCAGATGGCATTACTAGATATTCGTAGTGCCCATACCTAGTCCTAAAAGCTGTTTTAGAGATATCTTCCTTCCTAATTTTAATTTGGTTGTATCCTGACCTTAAATCTATCTTAGAAAAACACTGAGGCGCCCTTGAGTTTATCCAAAAGATCATCTATTCTGGGTAGGGGATACCTATTCTTGATGGTAACCTTATTCAGTTGTCTATAATCTACATACAATCTCATACTCCCATTTTTCTTTTTCACTAAAAGCACTGGAGCCCCCCAGGGTGACACACTAGGCCTAATGAACCCTTTAGCTATGAGATCCTCTAATTGAGTTTTAAGTTCACTAAGTTCTAGTGGAGACATTCTATAAGGTTCCCTAGAGATAGGTCATAAGCCTGGCATCAATTCTATGGTGAATTCTATCTCTCGGTCCGGAGGTAAAGTTATGACTTCACTAGGAAAAACATCTTGAAACTCCCAAACTGTAGCTACACTGTTCAAATCTGTTTTGGACTCTAGGATTGAGGAAAGTAACAAAATGAAACAATCACTCCTGTCACTGAGGCATTGGGAAACTTGGGTGACACTGGACAAGAGTACAAAGGGTTTCTCCTTCGAAGGAGGAGGAAGAGTAGGAAACACAGCCTTTTTGTTGAAAAAGTCAAGCATAACCTGGTTGAAAGATAACCAGTTCATTCCTAAAATAATATCCATACCCTTCAATGGTAAGTAAATCAGATCAACCTTGGAGACTCTCCCTTATATAACAATAGGGCATTGACGACATACAAGAGAAGTAGAAATGGCCTCCTTGGCAGGTGTAATTACACTAAGAACATAAGGTAAAGAATCAATAGGCAATTTCAACTGGTTTCCACAATCAAAAGAAATGAAAGAATGGGTTACCCCTGAATCAAACAATACAATTAAGGTCCGCTCTCCTAGGGTGCACATATCTCGCAACAGATTGTCTGCAGAAGCTGCTACCTCCCCATTGAGGGTGAAAACTCTTCCAATGGATTGAGGTTTCTGGGGATTCTTCAACTTTGGACACTCCTTCTTGATATGACCAGGTTGTTTGCAGAAGTAACACACATTCCTCCCTGTCATACACTCTCCTGAATGCTCCTTCCCGCACTTGGGGCATGTAGATACCCCTTGGCGTTGGGTCTGCTGAGTGGTCAGGACTGGCTTGCCTTGCCACTTAGGCTTGGGACCCTTGCCCTGGATGGGCACTTCAAACTTCCTTTTTCTCTTATTTTTTGATGGTGCAGGTGTTGGTGTAGTTCCTTTATAGTTCTTCTCAGCAATATAACACTTACTGACCAAGGTAGAAAAATCTTTGATCTCCAAAGTCCCGACCCGATCCAACAGTTCAGGTCGTAGTCCTCCTTCAAATTAAGTGCATCTCCATTCTTCATCAGTAACAACTTGAAGGTAACGAGAGTACTTTGCTAATTCTTCAAATTTTGCCAAATATTGGCCCACTGACATATCCCCTTGCCTTAACTGTAGAAACTCTACCTCCTTTTGTCTCTTGATGGTTGCTGGGAAATATTTTCCCAATAATAGATTCTGGAACACATCCCAAGTCATTGGAGCCTCTGCCTCTGTAGCCCGAACCTTAGCAGTTTTCCACTAGTCCTCAGCCTCCCCTATCGGCATATAAATTGCAAAACCCACCTTAGCCTCATTCGTACATTTCATCACCTCAAAAATTCGGTTCAAGTCTCGAAGCTAGTTTGCCACCACGTCAGGGTCATAAACTCCATTGAATTGTGGAGGATTGTGCTTCCGAAACTCAGATAATCCAAGAGCAAAAGGATCCACAGTAGGGGGTGGTGGTGGCTCTGTTTGCCTCTTAGTCATCTCTTGGAGCACTGCTGCATTGGTGGCAGCTTGGTCCCGTGTCGCTTCTGCTTGAGCTCGATTAGAATTTAGTTGTTCCCCCATCATTTGAGTGAGTGCTTGAAGGGTTGCAGCTACTGGATCCGGGGTAGGACCCTGAGAAGATGAAGAAGAATAGAAAGAGGAAAAGGAAGGAGGATTGACCCTTGGACGACCTCTCCTGCTGCCTGCCATGATTCTCTACATATCATCAAGCAAATATCGAGGTGATCAGTCTCTTAATTCATAAAATAATGCATAAGGAATCGTTAGCAAACCTAAAAATATCCTAATATCATAGTCCAATTGGATTGAACTGCTCTGATACCAAAATGTAACGCCCTAAATTTCTAAATCGGAATTTAGTTCGTTGGAAACCAAATTCCTAACTTAGAATTTATAACGTGACGATTCGGATATCAACATGTTTGCTAAATTATCAATAGTCCAACAAAAATTCGAAAATTCAAAGAACAACTCTAAGCGTTACAAATAACATTACAAGTCAAACCATTAAACACATAATCATAGATTTATCCTGTACATCAAGTCACTCGAATCTACAAAGGATCCCCTAAAACAAACACAGAACCTACTATCATAAGTATATATATACAGACAAGTTACATCAACTCAAAACAACAAAAGAAGTAAGAAGTCCATCCCACATGCACTTCATCTCCCGGACTGAGAATCTGGTAGAGGTGGTACATGCTCAACTAAATAATCCACATAACACGTGGTGAGATAAAATCTCAGTGAATACAATTCACATGCATGAATGCAGGGAACAGGTATCAATGTCAATCCATAAGTCATAACGATACATAACGATTACCAAACAAACTAATATGCAAGCATGATGCACTCACTGCTGTGCCCAGCAGGCATGTTCTTATCTCTTTCTGGAGTTAGAACTGAGTTCAGACTACGGGGAATATCTTCCCCGGGGACGAATCCCACCCAAATTGGACCGAAGTCGTGTTTTCAACATAATTACTTAATTCTTTTACTCACAACGCAAAGGCTGACTTGAATTACTCACGGACGAATCCGGCTTAAATGTTCCAATTAACATAAACATGATAATATAACAATTCAGAAATTCATACACAATCGACATAAGCATTTTCGATAGTTTCGAACCTAAATATACCACACAGTTCATATTCTCAATTCTATGTTTCAATTCATCAGATACAACACTAACTTAGTTACAAGAATATAATTCTTATCAATAATTTCTAGTAAGAAAAGGGAAGATAAGGATTAGGGAGCATGCTTCTAAAACTATTAAGAACAACCACAAGGAAAGTGAGTTGTACTCACTTAAACTTAGAATTGAATGAAGAAGAACGGATCCAAGGTGGATCAATTGATGATTCCTTGCTCCAATCTCCGCTTCAAGCTTCAATCCACTTCCTCTCTCTAACCCAGTCTCTCTCTCTCTAACCAAGAAGAAGAAGAAAAGTGAATTGTTTTTGTTTAAGTTAAGAATCCTGCACCTATAAGTGGATTCTCGCTCAAGCGAGCTATTCTCGCTTGAGCGAGCGAGACCGTTGCATGCAACCTTCACATTCTCGCTCAAGCGATGCTGTCTCGCTTGAGCGAGAATGACCAAGAGAATACCCCCTTTCTAGACGATTCTCGCTTAAGCGAGCTCATTCTCGCTTGAGCGAGAATGTCCCAGAAAACACCCCCTCTTTAGACGATTCTCGCTCAAGCGAACTTGTTCTCGCTTGAGCGAAAATTGTCCAGAGAGTCTCTCAAATTCCCCTGCTTCTCGCTTAAGCGAAACGCAGTTCGCTTAAGCGAGAATTGCAGAAACTAAAATTCTAAGTTTTGTTGCATAACTCACTCAAGCGAGTTACTCTCGCTTGAGCGAGACTACTAAAATTTGGTTTTTAGCCTAAGTCTTATCTTAAATGTTCCTATACCTCTTATCCAAATTATTAACATACAAATCCTTATATTAATATCATGATTATCTAAAGGTCCTGATTTATGGGATGTTACACTTTCTACTTTATTTCCTCCTTCGCACAAAACCTGCAATTCATCGTTTCAACTCACCCATCCTCCCAACATTCCTCGCATCTTGTTCCTTTCATAAACATCGTACATGGTATGTTTTTTGTTTTTCATAGTGTGATGGCTATCTGTTTTATCTATGTATGTCGAAGCTTGAGTGTGAATCAATGGCAAGGTGACTCTAATGATGTTGGGATGGTGGTTGAGGGGTTGTGTGATAATAGATCAAGTTGGCAGTGGGTGTTGGTGAGTCGGGACACATGGTTTTAAGGATGAAGTAGATATTTGGGTGAGTGAAAAAAGAGACGTTTAATGAGTAATGGAGACTAAGATGACATGAAAAGGGTGAAAGAGTTGGGAGGTGGTGGGTATAGGATTCTGTAGGTGGTTTTATGGTGGCGATGATAGAAAATGAAAACAACAAAACAAACACATTTTCAAATACCTGAAAATTGAAAATGAAAATAGGAAATAGAAATAGAGAATGTTTTCATAAACCAAACACCCTCTTAGTCTCTCTCATTTTTCTCTCTTCTCGTTTTCGTTCTACTTATTTTCTTTGTATTTTTCATTTTCTGTTCTTCCTCCATGGAAGGCTGAAAGTTTGAGAATTGATTCTAAGTGATTTCACATTGGATCTTGAGGTTTACTTTAATTCAAATTTGTATTTCAATTTTTGCAACAGATTCAATTTCACCTTCTCCTTTAAAATTTTAGGTTTTGAATCTTGAATTGGATTTGAACGCTTGTTGATAATTCAGTTTTGTTCTTCATTTGGAATTTTGGTTTAGTTTGCTTAATTCTAAACAACCTACTATTTGCTTAATTCAGGATGTAAAGGATTAGAAATCTCACACCAGTTCGCTTAGTTCTTGAGTGAGATAATTGATGAATTAATTGACACCTGTTTGGTTAATTTGAATCTGTTTGAGAATTTGAGATTGGTATATACATATATATATATATATTAACTGACGGAAGATCCAATTATGAATGAATGATATAAATAATCTGTTTTCTTACACCGTTTTACTCTTATAGTTTTACTTGCAAATTGTTGTTCCTAAACAATAACCGAAACCCCTTGTTTCTGTTATGTTCTGAAATTCTGCACCCTTAAGACAGTGTCTGAAATACGGTTCTGAAGTTGGCGATCTGAAGTGGTGTTTGAAGTAGGTATCTAAAATAGGTGTCTGAAGACACTGTCTGAAATACACCTATTTGAAGTAACCATCTGAAGACCTATCTGAAGTTATTGTGTCTTAAGACTGATCTGAAGTTCTGGTTCTGAAATCTCCTTTCTGAAATCTGATTTTCTAATTTTCTGTTGAATTCCTTTGAGAGACGACTTGGGGTTTATTCAATCCTACTACACTTTAATTCATATTATTTGATTGGGTATGGCCTCAACCACATATGCCTACGAGGAAAATGTCTCATTCACTTTATTTCCTTCATTTAGTTGATGCAAAAAGGCATTAACAAGAGCATCATCCATTTCTTGATTCCATGTCTCTCTCTCTCTCTCAGTGTAGACATAATTCCTAGATAAGATCTTAGTTCAATTAAACAAAACACATGTCTATATATGTCTATATCAATTAAACAAAATACATCAAGTCATGAGATACATGTTCAATTTAAGCATAAGAAAACAAAAAAAATCAAGATATGTAATCTCTTCACATAGCATCAACTATATAATTTCTCAAATTCTCTCCTAAATGGGTGTGTTCTTCTTCCTCATAATCTCCTAAGGCATGATTATTCTGAGGTGCACTCTGATTTCCAATTTCTTCAAACACCTCAGCAATAAACTCTTCATCAAGATCTACTGCCATCAAATAATTATGCAAAATGCAACATGTTATAATAATCATATTTTAAGTCTTGATTCCATAAGTTGGTTCAGTGCCACTTGCAATGATAAGAAATCTTTTCTTCAAAATCCCAAAAGCCCTTTCAACAACATGTCACAAGGATGAATGTCGATGATTGAATAATTCTTGAGATGTTCAAGGTGGATTTCTTGGGGAGAATTCTTTTAGGTGATAACGTGTGGATCTATATGGTGTAATTAGTCCCTTTCTCAACATGAATCCAGCATCAAGAATACCTATGAAAAAATTAATTATTACTAAGATATCTAAATAAGACAAGAAAGAAAAAGAAATATATATTTTAATTACCTCTTGGAATTTTAAAACCATTTGTTCCGTGTAATGCATCTTTTAATATTCTTGAATCGGATGCAGTGCCCTCCCATTGTCGTTGTGTTATCAATATATTATTAATCATTTATATTTCTAAAATTTAATATGAAAAAATATTTTACCTTAAAAAAGGGGTAAAACCAGCTGTTTCCTATAATTTCTATAGGAATGTGTGAGCCATCCGGTTGCTTGAGATATTTCTCTTCTAACTCAATTTCTCATTGTAACATAGCACATAAGTCTAAAAAGGCTTTTGGGCTCATTCTTATAATCTTACGACCTTCACTTGTAGCAATTTTTTTCATTATCTTTTCTCGAGTCTTCTCCTTCTCTAAGGTCAAAGTACGATCTTACACTACTTTGACTACGAATTTTAATTATGCAGTAATAAACTACGAGACGTGCAATGTATATAGTAGCCACCTTTTGAAGTCTTTCTATTCTTTTATGCAATGCAAGAATTCTCTCATCATCCATCTATAAAGATCATATATTGACAAATTAATACAATATTTATTTAACATTTAATAAATAGTAAATAAATATTGTAGCAACTCGTTTTTCAAAAATATTTTTTTTTCTTTAAAAACAGAGAACAGGGAGTCACCACTAATATTCATCCTTGAAACATTATCTGCTTTTCTTTTGAGCCTTGGTTATTCATATTCTGACCATTCTCCTTTCCTTAAGTTCTCCAATTCCTCTTTTACTAGGTTACTTGTTTATATTGATGATGTACTTCTTTTTTGGAACTGTCTTACTAAATTTGCTTCAGTTAAGGAGAACCTGCATATAGTCTTTGGCATTAAGGATCTAGGCATGCTAAAATATTTCCTTGGTTTGGAAATTGCTCATTCATCTTCTCGCATTTCACTCTCCCAGAGGAAATATTGTTTAGAACTTTTATCTGATGCTGCCATGCTTGATTGTAAACCAACAAGTACACCTTTAGATCTTGCAATGCACCTTTATCAAGATATTGGTCCCATTTATGATGATGCTCCTTCCTACATGAGATTTGTTGGCAGACTCCTCTAGCTCACTGCCACACGCCCTGACATCACCTTTGCCACTCAACAGGTGATTCAGTTTATGAACTCCTCAACTCAAGCTCACTAAAAAGCAGCCAACAGAATTCTTAGATATCTAAAAGAAAGCCCTTGGGCTTGGTCTTTTCTTTCCTCAGAAGTCTCTCACTCAAGTCAGGGGTTTCTCTATGTAGATTGGGGTGACTGCTTGGATACCCGAAGATCCATTTCTGGTTACTTTATTTTATTGGTGAAGCCTTAGCCAGTTGGTGTTCTAAAAAGCAAACCACTATGGCTCGTTCTTCTGCTGAGGATGAGTATTGGGTACTTGTAGCTGAAACTTGTGAGCTTCAATGACTGCATTTTCTCTTGCAGGATCTTCATATTCCTTTATCCAAGTCCCACATCCTATTATGTGATAATCAGATTGCGATACACATTGCTCAGAATCCAGTGTTTTATGAACAAACTAAGCATTTGGAACTTGATTGCCACATTGTTCGTGAAAAACTTCAATTAGGACTTATGCATCTCCTTCCCTTGCCTTCCAAAGATCAACTTGCAGATTTTTTTTACCAAGGCTCTGCTACCCAAGTTCTTTACATCATTCCTATCTAAGCTTAACGTGCTCAACATATTTAGCCCTTCAGCTTACGCGGGGGGGGGGGGGGTATTACAACCTTCATTACAGGGGAAAAACTGTCGCTATTTCGTAATTAGCGACGGCCGGTGGGCCATCGCTAAAAGCCTCATCGTTAATGCAGTAGAGACGGCGTTTTACGACCGACGCTATGTAGCAACAGCCTGGCCGTCGCAAATAGCCGCCGCTAGTTCCATGTCCGTCACAACATAGTGTCAGCCTGGCCGATGCTAATAATTTTTTTAAAAAAATTATTTCTTCCCAGACTTATCAATTATGAGAATTGAACCCACAACTTGCATGATACTAAGAAAGAGCATTATCGTTACGCTAAGTTTGTTTCTTGAAATATATAGTGCAAAATATTATATACATAGTGAAAAAATAACAAGAAATTAGCGTCGGCCAGACCGACACTAACTTTACGAAGGCCGACGCTAAATAATTTTTTTCCTTTATCGTCGGCCTGGTCGACGCTAAATAAAAAATTTAGAAAAAGTTTATTTTACCATTAACATCGGTCTATTTAATAAAGTCAGCGTCGGCCAAGCCGACGCTACATAAAAAAATGTAAAAGAAAAATAAAACTAAACGACGATGCCTTTTAGCGTCGGCCTGGCCGACGCTACTAGCGACGGTATCGTGGCCAACGCTACCTGTTCGCATCTAAATCGCTGTTTTGTTGCAGTGCACATCGATGATTCTCCACTACCTTAGCCTTGTAACAAACTTGCCAGTTGTAGTCTATTTTATTATTTTCTTTTTCTTTCTGCGCTTTCTGTTATTCCTTCGTGCATTAGCTTAGAGGCATCAACACCTATATATGTTGTGCTTGTATTATTGTTCAATTCAATGAATTAAGATCAGAATTATCTCTTCTCAATACAGTGTTTCATTCTCTATCTTTTTTGGAGTTTTTTATATTAGGTATTTACATTTACCTCACCTCAAGGGGACGGGTGAGGTTCGAATCTGCAACTTGTCAGATATGAGACAATGTCTTGCTTTACTTGACCAATCCCTTGGGTTACAAAGTTGCAAGTTGTAACTAGATATTGACAAAAAGAAAAAAAAAGAAAAATGAAAGAAAAAAGTTGGATCTAGATATGAGTTTTATTTAATTTTCCTTTCTAACAATGATGCTTATGCCTTATATAATTAGTTTTGCGGATTGCAGTAAGGCAGTAACAATAACAAACGGCTAACTATTTTTTTATCCCTATAAAATACTAAAATTTTAATTTTCATTCCAACAATTTTTTTATTTAATCTTTGTGAAATATTAACTACAGATGTGTTAAACACCCATCACGGTCACTAATTCTTTGTGTTGTACTATGATATACTATGAGTGTGTTTGGTAAAACTAGCTGAAAATTAAGATAGATAATAGCTAAAAAACTCGTTGAAAGCTTGATTTGATTGAATGTGTTTGATAAAATTAGCTGAAAATGATAAAATGATATATAAGGACGTCATTAATTATTAAATAATGATGAATGAGGGTTGTTGAGAAATAAACTTGTAATAAATTTTTAACTAGTAACTAAGAAAGAGAGCCTTTTTAAAAAAGCTACATCAATAAGCTTTTCAAGAAAAACTAATAGTTACTTTATCAAACACTGATGAAATGGTTTTATCTCATAATTTTAGGTTTCATCTAACTGAAATGCCTTACCAAACACACTATGTGTAACCATAATAACCCCTCTTAAGCTCATTTAGAGATCTAAATTTCATACTCAACTTCAACTGAAATCATTTGCACATTTTCTCTTTCTTATACTAGTATCTCATATATAATATCTAAATGAGTTTTAGTAAGCTAACATTATTGTATAATGTGTTCGGGTTCGGGTACTATGTTAAGGTACTACAAATAGAACTGCAAGTAATAATAGAGAGTTAACTAAAAAAATACCTTAAATATTTCATAAGGATAAAATAACACCAAAATTAAAACTTAAGTATTTTATAGGGAATAAATCCTCAATTTAGTCCCCGAACTAGTCATCTCTTTCCTAATTAGTCCATAAACTAAATTAATTACATAAGTAGTCCTCGAACTTTCAAATATCGATCATATTAATCCTCCAACTTTCACATTATCCCGTCACATTGGTCCATGTAGGAAGATTAATGTGATGAATATTTGAAAGTTCGATGACTAACTTTTATTTTTATTTACTTTAGGACTAAGTAGGAGAGAGAGTGATACTTTGAGGACGAAAGTGGTGGTTTATTAATTTTATAGGATGAAAAAAATTATTTTTCTTTTTTTTTTCCTATTTTATGTTTTTTTTCCTATTAATTTTTAAAACTACCTATTTGTGTTTTTTACTTTATAACATATGACTAATTAGTGTTAATAATCATTTTTTACATATCACGGAGAATGTTAACACATGATATCTAAGTTTATAAAATAGTGTTATATGAAAGTATATTGTAATATTTAATAAAAATTTTGAACATTAATCATGTGTTATGTTTTATAATAATAATATATTGTGTTTCGATTTAATAAATTGTTATGTTATTGATATTTAATAAATATGTTTAGATGATTTTTGAGTAATTTTTTAATTGAGTTATAATTTTCTTTAATTAATATTTTTTCAATGAACTATTAATTTTTTACTTAACTAAAGTGCGGGGTAACAGTAATGGGTATGAGCATATAAGTGTCTAGCGAGTATGGGGACGAACATTAAAATTGCTGCCTACGCGAGTATAAGCGCGGACACAAACTTTTTTTTTTTAAATGTAAGTATAAGAAAGGGAACTATGGTACCCTACTCAGAGGGTACCCATTGTCATCCCAATCCCGGATGTGATTGGCACATGAGATTGTAATGACATGGGGTCGCGTGTTTCACATAGTTAGCTGTGACCATAAGTAACGTCTACAATTGTTCCGCTGCTGTTAGCCAAAATGTTTTCGTAGTTAAGTGAAAAAGGAAGGATTTTTTTTTTTTGAACACAAGAACTTAGTGGTGAATCGATACCAAATCGAGAAAGTGGATAGGGACAAGGCAAACGAGCAGGAAGAGGAAGAAAGGTAGAAAGAAGATTAAATTAAAAAAAAAATTATTGATTATTGAACTGTATCCATGTTGGATGAACTTCCTGTCCTTCTTCCCCTTTCAGAATACAATCTATGTTTGGTTGGTAATTTACCCTATTTTATTAATCTATTTTCCCTCTTTCATTTTTTCGTTTTAGAGGATTCATAATTCCTATTCACAATATTTGTATTTGACGTTCTTTATTTATTAAGAAATTCAATATTGGTGTTTAATAAAGTGAAAAATACATAATTCCCTCGCGGTATGATCTAAATCATGATCACATATTTCTTTATTACAGTTGAATTGAATTATTCAATATTCTTTATCACATTTTTACAAACTCTTTTATCATTCAACACTGCCATTTGTTTTATTTCCTTAAAAAATTATAAAAATAAAATGGACCGTTTCTACACACGCACCTACCTCACGTCACGGCGTCACGCCATGTAAGAAGCAAAAACCCTGCTAGTTCCAGGACACAAGTCATAAACACAACAGCTTAACGTTGCAACCAATTCAGTTCAGAATAAATACGACATTTCGACCAAAAATAAAAAAGAATACAATACGACATTGCTATCAAGACAATATAATACATAAATAATTTCGAATTTTTTCCCCCAAAAGGAATGCACTGTAACTGTCTGTGCGACTCTTTAAAATGAAGAACGTGTTTTAATTAGAAGGTAAAGTATATAATTATAATATTTGATTAAAAAATAGTAATTGAATTTTAATAATGTTATAATTTGTTATAAATGTATATATTTTTATATTTGTTTTTTTATAATTTTAACGGTTGATTTTTAATCAATAATTGAAATTACACTTTATTCTCTATATTATATCTCTCATTTTAGAGTAGTTAAATTATACTTTTGTTCATTGTTATCTAAGTTGTTCTTATATTGTTATTTAATAATATTATCATAATATTTTCATATATTATTAATGTAAAAATTGAATGATTTATCTTGATATAAATTAATAAAAATAGAAAAAACTTTAAATAAATTAATAAAAATTGTGAAAGATTAAAAGTTTTATTGGATTAGATCATATTTTATATTTGAATTTAAAAATTAATTTAGTTTAGTACAAATCAAACTTATATACAAAATTATATTTATAAATTTATCATCCATTCATATATATATATATATTTCATTACATACATAAAATTATCATATAACTCATATTTATTTATAAAAATATATTCAAATAAAAGTATATATTACCAGTAAATATTTATGAAAAAGAAAATTTAAGTGAATAAAAATAATTATAATTTTTATATTATAAATAATCATTAAAATTGATTGAAATATAAATTACATTAAAGAATTTTATAACTTTAGATTTAAAATGAACTTTGCAAATATTAATTATGCATTACTTTTCTAAAAGGAATAATTCAACTTTGCAAATATTATACTTTAGATTTAAAATGAACTTTTATTTTTTATTATATATTTTAAAATTTATTTATTACTTCTTCATAAAACAAAAAATTACATTTAATATAAGTTAAATCACTTTTATAAAATTGAAATTATATTTAAGAAATTTAAAATTTATAATTATAAAATAAACACATATAAATTGTGAAAATAAAAATGTTTAAATTATGGAAATAATTATAAAAATAAGTTACCTAATATAATAATTTTAAATTATTATATCTTTTTATATAATTTAGAATGAATAATTTGAATTGATATATTGATATTATAGGATAATTTTTGTAATTTGAATCTAGATATTATTAGATAGTTAATGTGAATTTTAAAAATATATGATGCAATTAGAGGATAATGATAATTTGAATTTGAATGAATTTAAACACTGAAAAGAAAGATATTTTTTTATATTAAAAAATATTAGTTAAGAATTGAATATATAATAATAATAATATAATATTAGAGGATAAATGGTAATTTAAATTTGAGTGATTTAGAATAAAGGATAAAAAATTAAAAAAGTCACATAAAAGTCTTTTAGAAAATCTGGTCATTCAATAAGAAGAGAGTAACATGACGTTGATTTCATGATAAGTAAGAATAAGGACTCAAATTTTAATTTAACTATTACTAGTAAGTATCCTATCCGTATTTTGCATGATATCTTTTCAAATTTAAATATTTTTTTAAAGATAAAACATTTAAAAATATAAAATAAGTATAAATTATGAATATAAAATATTTTTAGTATAAAATATACAAAAATAAATTGTTTGAATTAAGGTATATCATTATTTTTTTAGGATTTAATTGATATGCACGGTCAAATTTAAAAAAGTTTTACATAGATATCCAATAGTGTCGCCACATCATTTAATGGATATGACACCTTATGTGTTTTTAAATTTAATAAATGATGTTATGATACATCATTGGATGCATGTGTAAAACTTTTTTACACCGACAATGTATATATATTAAACTCCATTTATTTATTTATCTATTATTAATATAATTTATAAATATTTAAATAAAAAGTTATGAAAAGTTTTCATATTAATGATTCAAAAATTACAATTGATTAAATTTAAACTATGGTAGTTAAGATGATAAAAAGTAAAACAAGTAAAATGATGTGATGGAAAATAAACAGTTTATTGAGGATAAGGCAAGATTAATGTGGACTTAAATTTAATACATGGAGATATATAGATATGTAGTTCGTTAGTTGTAGTATGTAGAGTGAGTGAGAGAATAGAGATATATATTTTTTTAGGTGGATAAAATTTATGGTGAGGGGATGGTGCCCCAATTGAAGATAGCGAATGTCTCTGAACTTTTTGAGCATTTACAGAAGTACTTACATTTTAATTCAAGGATGAGTGGAAGTTCGAACCTGCAACCTATCCAGAATAAGGAGTATTAATATATCTACTCTAGAAAACAATTTCTAACAATATCCTCACAGAACTCGTGGGTATCCGTCTCCTATGATTTCAACCAAACCCGTCCGTCAGCGTTCACATCCAAAACCAAATCCAAACGGTTACCCAATCATTAAAACACTCCGGGAACCCGACCCGATCACGAACCGTCCTGTGGAAAGCGAAACTCAACTCATTATCTTGCACTCCACCCTCGCTTCGCATCTCCTCTCCAATTATCTCCCCAAATCCCTTGCGGTTTTTTCTCAAGCACCTTCTGTTCTTCTCCTTAATCTCCAAATCTCCCAAACCACGCAACTCAAGTAAATATAGGTAGGTAGGTATTCAAATCTCATATATCTGCTTATTAAGCTCTTCCCCTTTTTCGACGGCACTCACTTGTTGCTGAATTCACTGCTTCACACTCTGCATCAGGCTCTTCGGTGTGATTATGAATCTTCTTTGTTATCGTTTCATATCCTATTTGCTAATTGAGGTTTTCGTTTCTTGTTTAGTTGAATAACTTGATTTTTTTGCAGATTCTGATCGGCGCTGAGGACTGATTTTGACAACAATCAACCAACAACAACAACGTTGCCGACAAATGTTTGCTCCTCGTACTGAGCTAGGATTTTTTATTCTATAGGGAAGAATATGCTCTCTCACCACGTGATGGAGCATGGTTAACAATATCGACCTTTGAAGGTTAGCTATCTCTGTCGCCTTCGCACTACATGATTAAGCACTACTGTATCTATGGTTTAGTGTCTTATTATGTTTCGAACATGATTTATTTATATCTTGGGGTTAAGGTCTACAGCGTGCATTACTAGTGATGCACATCGTACTGCCTTTGATTGTTCTTTTGATTTGGTTTTAATTATGCACGGATACGGGTATGAGTACCTAAATTGGGTATGGTTTGAGGTACCGCAAAATTTCTAAAAACTTGGGTATAGGTACAACATATATTATTTAAAAATTTAAGTAATAAAGTTACTGCTTCATAAGAAATATTTAAGGAAGGCACAAGTTTGAAAGAGTGAAGTAGTAGATTGTTTCATTTAGTAGCAAACGAAACCACTTAGTAATAAAACTTTGTATTTTTACATGGACTGACTTGTACTTGAGTGATAACTGTGTATTGGGTACATAATCATGTATATCCAATAAGTACTGGTATTGGACATGAACCTGTTACAGGTATAGACATAGTAACTGTTTAAGAATACCCATGCATCATGGTTTTACTGCCTTGGTAGGCCAATGGGTTACTGATACTGGATGTTCCTTCAGTGGTATGTTTTCTCCAACCTTAATTAAGCACTGAAATAAGCAGCGACAAGGCATCTATTTAGTATGTTATCAGTAGATTGGGACAATGTGCTGAAGAAATAGTTGCCAAATATGTATCCCTATGTTCTCAAACATTTTTTACTTTTGAATATTTTTCATTTTTTGAAATATTGTATGGACATGTTCTCCACTGAGTGTCTGGCTAATCTATAAGTGCAAACAATTAAAGAGAAGATAAAAAATGATACTAGTTTCCATGAAAATTTGATAGATAAATAATGGCATCCCTTTTTCGGATTATGACTTAGTGTTTGCAGACTTGTGTGATCATTTATACTCTGTAATGGTGCAAAATGACAACCCAACTGATTGGTTCCCACCAAGAAGAAAACAGATTGAGGAAAGTAGAACAAGGATTGTTAAAAGATTATTTTTGTTTTTTGGGAATTAGTCTGTGCATCATCTTTGCTAGGCTAACTTTTCATACTTGGGGACTTTGAACATGAACGTGCCCTAATTTATTTGTTCCTGCCTCAAACTCTATAAATGCTATCATCTCTCAAAAAATAGCTCTTGCAACACTTGCCCTTTTGTTTCTAGTTGCTAAGCTGTAATTCTATACTTAAGCTTTTGATCTGGTGAGGTTATCCTTTTGTGTACCCTTAGAGCACCATGCTACATAGCTTTTACATATAAACATTATGTTCACATAGTTTGACATATATGTGGGACCCTAATTAATGTGAGTGTATGGTATACCTAAAGCATGCTTTGCCTAATGTAAGTGTATGGTATACCTAAAGCATGCTTTGCCTAAAGATTTATAATTCCTGCAGTTCTGGTTGCTGATCTATCATTTTTGTATGGAATTTAATGTATGCTAGATTTTCCTGCTCCTGACTGCAAAAGGAGCAACCACAACGCTTTTGATAAGGGAGAGGTTGATCTTCCACTATGTCTTCCCTTCAGCTGTTGAAACTAACTCAGCATGGCCAGAATTTTCTGGCTTCAAGGAGGTACTGAACTTCATGCTTAATTTCATATCTAGCTTTGAATTTGACTTACCATTTGCCTAAAATTGTTTGCTTGTTCACCTATATGTCAAGTTTACAGTTTTATCAGCTATTTTGTTCATAATGCCTAGGTAAGTTCTGATTTGTGCATGGTTTCCACCCAGTTGGAGTTATTTATTTATTTTATTGTATTCATATATTTGAAAATGGAATACATAATATTAAAAAACATGATACCTGTAAGGGAATTACAGCAGTACTCTACACTGATAAATGTTTCATCCAAAAAGAAAAGATTGGATGAGATAATGCTTCTACTATTTCAAAATCCCTATGCTGCAACCTCAAGACTTTTAATGCTACTTTTGCTTAAATTCTTAGAAACTGGTGTTAAGATATGTAGAGATATTACTATTTATTCTCTTTGATTTATTGTATAGTTTCCTGATTTAGGTTGATCCTAAATTGATTTAGATTGATCCTAATCCCAAATCTCTAGGGATTGGTTCTCTCATAACATGTATATATATACACTGTTGTATTTGCTAATTTAATCAATCAATATACACTTTTCATATTTCTATTTCAAGTTGGTACCAGAGCTCTTCTGGTCCAGGGAACCGTTTTTACTCCGGTCGCCCACCTAGGTCTTTTTTTTTTTTTTTTCAGCGGCTGCTTGTGTGGACGCCACCAAAGTGTTCAGAAGTCGCCGATCTGCCACCCCACCGCGCGCCGCCTCCGACGCCTCCTCCACGCGCCGCCACGCGCCGTTTTTCTCAAAGCTACTCGCCGGCGCGTGGGGTCCACGCGCCGCCCTCCCGGCCTCCGTTCGCGACGCCGCTTGTTCCATTGGGTTCGTCGGCTCTTCCTCTGTCTGTTTTGACCACTTTCAGGTCGTGGGTCACACTCTTTGGTGGCTGTTCGGTCGTTTTTGGTTGCTGCCAAACCGTTTTTTGGCGGCTGTTTGACGTTCCTGCTGCTGTTTGGCGTTCTTGCTACTGTTTGGTGGCTGTTTGACATTCTTGCTTCTGTTTGGTGTTTTCTTGTTGCTGCAAAACTCTTTTAGTAGCTGTTTGGTGTTTTGGTTGCTGTTCTCCTTCTTTTTCACATGGCGGAGATTTCCAAAGTTGATAAGGAGGATCCAAAAATTGAGTCTTCTAAAAGGGGACTGGTTTCCTTTGCTTTTTCTGGTTCACCGGTTATTACCTCTGAGAAGTTGAATGGTAAAAATTATTTAGACTGGTCTACTGCAGTTGAGATATGGTTTTTAGGCCAGGGTCTTTATGATCACCTTGTTAAGAAGGCTTCCGAGGTTGATAAAGATGTGAGTGATGAATGGCAGCGAGCAGATTATCAACTTGTATCTGTATTATGGCAGTCCATTGAGCCCAAATTAATGGTGCATTTTCGCCCGTACAAAACATATTATGATGTTTGGAAGAAAGCTCGGAATATTTATGCCAATGACATCCAGAGATTGTATGAATCTGTTCGTGGTTTAGCAACACTTCAAATGGTTGATCATGATTTGCCATCTTATTTGAATCATGCTCAATCCACCATTGATGAGCTGAAGCTGATGTTGGTTAGTGATGATCTTCAGAAAGTGTTAAGCAAGCTCGATACTATGTTCATGGTCTTTATCCTTCATGGACTTCATAAGGACTACGGATCTGTTCGTGATCAGATTTTGACAAATCCCACCATCCCTACGGTGGAAGAACTCATAGATCGTTTGATTCGGGTTCCTTCTCCTGAGGCAGAATCTCAAACAGCATCTGAGTCCTCTGCTTTTGTCTCCAGTACCACTGAACGTGGAGGACGAGGTCGTGGTCGTGGTCGTGGTCGTGGAAAAGGGGGGTAGAGGAAACCTTCATTGCACCTACTGTCAGAGAGATGGACATACACGTGATAGGTGTTACTCTTTGCATGGCTTTCCGAGCAAGACAGCTAATGTTGCTCAATCTCTGACTTCAGAGCCCAAGATTGAATCTGAGAGCAATCATCTAATTTCCTGGTCTGCTGATGATTACAAGGAGTACCTTCAACTGAAGGCAACCCAACAGACCTCTTCCTCAGTCACTGTTGCTCACACTGGTAATTCTACAGTCTGTCTCTCTCATTCTACGCCTCTTGGACCTTGGGTTTTGGATTCTGGTGCTTCTGATCACCTCACTGGTAATGCCTCTCTTTTCCCTAACTTATCCTCACCTAAAACTCCACATCATATCACCTTTGCTGATGGGTCCAAAGTCCAAGCCACTGGTATTGGCCAAATTTCACCTGTTCCCTCACTACCATTGAAATTAGTTTTATTAGTTCCTGGATGTCCCTTCAATTTAATTTCTATAAGCAAGTTGACTCAATCATTAAATTGTGCCATCACCTTAACTTCTGATTCTTTCTTGATACAGGACCGGAGTACGGGACAGACGATTGTAGCAGGATCTGAATCACATGGTCTCTACTACCTTCAGTCCTCTACTTCTACCATATGTGCATCTACTGAGTCTCCCGGTTTGCTCCATCGTCGTCTTGGTCATCCTAGCTTACATAAACTGAAGAAAATGGTACCTCATCTCTCCCAGTTGGAGTCCTTAGAGTGTGAGTCGTGTCAACTAGGAAAGCATGTTAGAACTTCTTTTCCTAGTAGTGTTCATGGTCGAGCTGTGTCTCCTTTTGATATTGTCCATTCTGATGTTTGGGGTCCTAGTCGTGTTGCGTCTATTTTAGGACATAGGTATTATGTTACTTTCATTGATGATTTTTCAAGATGTACTTGGATCTTTCTAATGAAAAATCGTTCTGAGTTATTCACAATTTTCAAAACTTTCTGTTTAGAAATCAAAACTCAGTTTGGCAAAGTAATCCGTGTTCTACGAAGTGATAATGCTAAAGAATACTTCTCTGATTGTTTCACTTCCTTCATGAATTCCCATGGCATTCAACATCAATCTAGTTGTCCTCATACACCTCAACAAAATGGTGTTGCCGGGCGAAAACATAGACATATTGTGGACACTGCCCGTACTTTGCTATTGAATGCTAATGCACCTCCAAAATTGTGGGGTCATGCTGTCCTTATTGCAGGATATTTAATAAATCGGATGCCATCCTCTGTTTTGAATGATCAAGTTCCTCATTCCCTGTTATATCCATTAGATTCTCTTTACTCTGTCCCCCCTCGTGTTTTTGGTTGTACTTGTTTTGTTCATGATCTTTCCCCAGGTCGTGATAAGTTGTCTGCACGTGCTATCAAATGTGTGTTCTTAGGATATTCTCGTGTCCAAAAGGGGTACCATTGCTACTCTCCCACTACACATCGGTTCTACACCAGTGCAGATGTCACCTTCTTTGAAGACACACCATTTTTCAGTACCTCAGAAGTCTCTTCACTGGACTCCGATCTCTATTCTCAGGTATTGCCTATTCCTCTTGTTGATTCTGTTGAGTCTCCACCTGCTACTTTAGAGACACCCGGGCCTCCACCAGAGTGTCCTTCCCTACCAGGGTCTGGTTGTCTCCCACACCGATATGGGATAACTTATGAGCGTCGGTTACATACTTTGGTTCCATCTCCTAGTACACCGTGTGATTCCGCTTCTGCTCCAGTCTCCTCACCTACTCCGGCTCCACCTCTCCCAGTTGACTTGCCCATTGCTCTTCGTAAAGGTAAACGTTCTACTTCTAATCCTCATCCCATTTATAATTTTCTCTCATATCATCGTTTGTCTCCTACCTATTCTGCTTTTGTCTCTGCTATATCCTCTATTACCATTCCCAAGACAGTACAGGAGGCCTTAACCCATCCAGGATGGCGACAAGCTATGATTGATGAGATGACAGCTTTAGAATTTAACCATACTTGGGAACTTGTTTCACCTCCGTCCGGCAAATCTGTTGTTGGATGTCGGTGGGTCTTTAATGTTAAAGTGGGCCCTGATCTTAGATTTTGGACCTGGGCCTAACTCATCCCAAAAGCTAGCTTGTAAGGTGAGGATTGCCCAAGGCTTATGTACCACAATTTGGCCTTATCTCTAGGCAATGTGGGACTCTAACACACCCCCTCACGCCCAGGACTGGACATCTGGAGCGTGGACAACTATACGGGTGGCGGCCCAATAACAACAGATCATCTAGGATAGGCTCTGATACCATCTTAGATTTTGGACCTGGGCCTAACTCATCCCAAAAGCTAGCTTGTAAGGTGAGGATTGCCCAAGGCTTATATACCACAATTTGGCCTTATCTCTAGGCAATGTGGGACTCTAACGACCTTGTGTGTAAATTACGGAAGTCCTTATATGGCCTTAAACAATCACCTCGAGCTTGGTTTGGTCGGTTTAGCAAAGTCATACAGGAGTTTGGAATGATCCGCTGCGAGGCAGACCACTCTGTTTTCTTTAGATGCTCACTGACCCATAAATTCATTTATCTTGTGGTTTATGTGGATGATATTGTAATTACAGGTGATGATCAGGAGGGCATCAAGGCTCTAAAGCAACACTTATTTGAGCACTTTCAAACTAAGGATTTAGGTCCTCTGCGCTATTTCCTTGGGATTGAGGTTGCTCAGTCAAAGTCCGGTGTTGCTATTTCTCAGAGGAAATATGCTCTTGACATTCTGGAGGAGACAGGACTCACAGATTGTAAGCCAGTTGACACCCCAATGGATCCTAATGTGAAGCTTCTACCTAACCGGGGGGAGCCCTATTCCGACCCAGGAAGGTATCGAAGACTAGTGGGCAAGTTAAATTATCTCACCATGACCAGACCTGATATATCCTTTCCTGTCAGTGTTGTAAGTCAGTTCCTTAACTCTCCTTGTGAGAGTCATTGGCATGCAGTTGTGCGGATCCTCAGATATCTCAAAGGATCACCTGGGAAGGGACTTGTTTACAGTGATAGAGGACATACAAATATTGTTGGGTATTCCGATGCAAATTGGGCAGGTGATGCAAGTGACAGACGGTCAACAACGGGTTATTGTGTGTTCTTGGGAGGTAATCTTGTTTCATGGAAGAGTAAAAAGCAAAGTGTTGTTGCCAGATCAAGCACAGAAGCAGAGTATCGTGCAATGGCTCACACCACATGTGAGCTTCTGTGGCTAAAGTCTTTAATTCAAGAGTTGCAGTTTTGCAAGGTTGGCCCTATGGAACTAATGTGTGATAACCAGTCAGCCTTATACCTCTCCTCTAATCCAGTTTTTCATGAGAGGACAAAACATATAGAAGTTGATTGTCATTTTATCAGAGAAAAGATCCTCTCCGGTGTCATCAAGACTTCCTCAGTTTGCTCCAAGGATCAACTTGCAGATATTTTTACTAAATCTTTACGGGGTCCTAGGATAACCTATATATGTGACAAGCTGGATGCCTATGATATGTATGCTCCAGCTTGAGGGGGAGTGTTAAGATATGTAGAGATATTACTATTTATTCTCTTTGATTTATTGTATAGTTTCCTGATTTAGGTTGATCCTAAATTGATTTAGATTGATCCTAATCCCAAATCTCTAGGGATTGGTTCTCTCATAACATGTATATATATACACTGTTGTATTTGCTAATTTAATCAATCAATATACACTTTTCATATTTCTATTTCAAGTACTGGTAAATATGAATAGTTACCACTAGAAGTTGGACTCTAAATACTTGATTCTCAGGTATGATTTTTAGTGTGCAACATAAACTTAGGAAACTTAATTATGACAAGGAGGGTCCAGGAAAGAGACAAATCTTGTCTTGGAAGAAGCATTGGTACAAAGTTTCATATTTGATCTTAAAATTTCTTCCACAATGATTCTACTTCTTTTTAAGGGCAATGCATGTTGTGCCGGGATGATTTAGCATGAAATATTGAATTATCCTCCACATTGATTATAGCCAAGGTTGTCAAACTCGGGAGTCTATGCAAACTCGTGGAGCTTCCGTAGACTCGACTCGCAGACTTGTAAGAGTCTACCTGATATAAAAATTATATTAAAATATCCATAAATAGTGAACAAACAAAATACAATAACATCAATTAAACATTATAAGTCCAAAGTAAAGCAAACGATAACATTAAAATGACATGGTACAAAACTTAATCATACACATACAATCAAATCACAAGTGCACAAGGTAAAAACATTTAAAACAAGAGCTGATTATATGTGTCTGTGGTTCCAATGGTGGGGTTTGAGTAAACAGTGTTGAACCTATTATGTGCAGCGAAAAAATTAAAACAGTTGGAGCTTGAAATAAGCAATTTTAAAAGCACCAGTTTTGCAAAGAAGAGGGAACAGATCAGATTTGAATTCTAAACAAGTATATGCAGGTGCAACGACATAAATGCATATGTTTAGGCCACTTTAGTGAGTTTTGATGGTCTTAAGGTTGAGAACAAGTTAGAAGACACAAACCCTAAGTGAAACACAACTAGTTTCTGAGCTTCATAAGCTGTTTTCATCAAACTCGTGAACTCGGCAGTAGACTCGCGAGTTTGAGCGAGTCTATCCGAGTCTGTTCGAGTCTACCTGAGTTTACCTGAGTCTGCTTAGAAACGAGTTTGTATGCGAGTTAACCCGTTTTCCCTACCTAGAAACGTAAACTCGGGTTTACGTCCGAGTTTACGAGTTAACTCGCGAGTTTGACAACCATGATTATAGCCCTGTTTCCATGTATTTAATCTAGTATTTTTTACACATCATACACCATATTTTGGATGCTGATTTGCATTAATAAAATCATTAGGTTGTTTAATTGATTTGCATGTATACTGTATTATTATTGTTGATGCTTTCTGCATG
This sequence comes from Sesbania bispinosa, assembly GCA_026901365.1. NCBI lineage: Eukaryota > Viridiplantae > Streptophyta > Magnoliopsida > Fabales > Fabaceae > Sesbania > Sesbania bispinosa. Next base: position 141,574 of record QLOH01000932.1, on the reverse strand, counting down.
TGGTTAATGACAGGAAAGCTTTACTACTTGCATCCGGTATCTTGATTGCTGGAGGAACAGCTGCATATATGAAATCAAGGTTTAAAGTTAATAAACATGATTTATTTGGCCATTGCAATGGGCACAACAATGATAAAGAAGTCACAAAGGAGGAGGTTAAGAAGGGCACTACTACACCAAAAAATAAACAAAAGAAAGGGGGGTTGAAGTCAATTCAAGTCCTTGCTGCAATTCTTCTATCTGAGATGGGCCAATTAGGTGCAAGGGATCTTTTAGCTTTAGTTGGCATAGTGGTAAGGCTGTTTTGCTATGGATGATTATGATTTGTGCTTCTCTATTTAATATGTATCCAAGTATTCATCATTTTATTTCAATCCATCTATTTATCTTAAAATTGTAGAATCTAGTCCTGACTTAGTAAGGCTTCACCTGTCACATATAATGTATACTCACTATTCAGATGAAAGATATTGATCAAAATCAAATACTTTGTTACACCTGCCATTCATTTTCTGGGACAAATATGTAGTCTGCTGTTACTTGCACCTTTTGTGGGCAGATACGATTCTCCTGCTGCTACTCATCATCAGGAGGAACAGAACTCTTATGTTTTGTATGAATATACTGGGGTTTTATACTAGTTGGACTGGGCAACTGTGGTTGAAGATCTGTGTTGTTTCCCTTTTTCTTACATTGGAATGGAGCGTTTCATAAAAGAGTAGTGTAGAAAATGGTCTATCATTTGTATGTTGAAAAAAGAGTGTGGAATAGAAAGGATTATAACTTTCAAAATATCAAAATAGCCCACATAAAGAGAAGATAAAGAAAGAATAGCAACTTGCCGAAGAATTTCCGTTATTCCATTCACTGCATTTTTTTATGTGTATAATAGGGAGAATAGAATGTGGAGGGTATATTCCAGACGGAATAAACTGCTGGGGGTTTAAGGAGAGTTACAAGTGGGTTTGTTAGGAGGTGAGGAGGTTAAGGTAGTTAAATAAGGGAAAATTGTAAAAGGTTATTTTTTGAGGGGGGGGGGGGGGAGATCTTGATGATAATAAGAGTACTAAGCAGTTCTTAGTTTGAAGGGGCATTTCCCTTTTAAGAGGATTTCTCCTCTTGTAGCTCTATTACTTGAATAACATTCTCTATTCCCTTGCTCATTCCTGCTCTTATCTTTATTCTCTCCTATCTTCCTACTCTGTGCATCAATCATTTTTGGGGAACCTAACATATAACAAAAGTCTCTAGTTTCATTAGCTTCCCTTACCTGGTTACAGCTACATGGTCTGGAAGGAAAAACAGAATACTTGTATAGCAGAAAGTATAATTATTATCACATTGGCTTGAATTTTTTATAAGACCATAGGTCTTGGTTCTGATGTTATATATAAATATGGTCTGGCAGGCTTTATTACTACTGTGTACTTCCATATATTTGAATGTAAAAACCACGAGAGACTGGTCAATTTTGTATACTAGAAAAAATATGAATTTCAGAATATGTAAGACAAAGAAATATATTACTTGAACACCCACCAAGAAATGAATAATAAAGAGGTTAAATCATTGGCATTTAAAGTTTCATGTATTTGCAGGTGCTGCGAACTGCTTTGAGCAACAGGCTAGCTAAAGTGCAAGGCTTCCTATTTCGTGCTGCTTTTCTTCGGCGTGTGCCATTGTTTTTTCGGTTGATTTCAGAAAATATTCTTTTGTGCTTCCTCTTATCAACCATTCATTCTACGTCAAAATACATAACAGGGACTTTGAGTCTGCATTTCAGAAAAATATTGACAAAGCTTATCCATTCCCACTATTTTGAGGTATAAATTGTTGAATTGCATTTTGCATATATCTATTCTAGATTGTCAGTGTTGAACTATTTATCAATTTATGTTTTCCTAGTTCCACTGTTTTATGAAATGTCTGTATATATTTATCAACTTTTATCCTTCCTTAGTCTGTTGTTTTCCTTATCTTTTGCTGTTTATTACATGTTTATAAGCTAAGTCTGTTTTCATCTCTATTTGCAAATGGCAATGTTTGAAAATTAACTTCGCAATATTTTCAGAATTTGCCTGTTGGTGCCTTAGGGTCTGTTGCTGACCTCTTTTGCTTAAAGAATATGGATATTAGTTGGTTATTGATAGAACTGGTTCAAAATAAATAGGAAAAACGAAAATTTATTCAAAACAGACCTCAGACTCTAGCTCAACATCAGATTAATATATGAACTGAGATAGAAATGCTAAATACAGAGAAAACAGAAAAATAACCCTCCCAGGTATTCGAGAGACCTGGACTCTCCACTATAATTTCCAAATCCAAATGTGAAGTACCTCTCTAAATATCCCTCCTTCCTATTTATACCAGCCACCCCTTTATTGCAATTTACTGCCCACTGGACAGTTACAATCTCCTTCTCTTCCCTATTGATTCCTACTCCCCACTATCACAATTAATTGTCTACTAGACAATTACTATTATTAATAACTCCATGTGGCTTTAATATTCTATTACCACTCTGCCTCTCCCTACTGTAAAACTTCTTAATGAGTGGTTTGTAACAATACTCCCCCCCTGAAATATCACCTTGTCCTCAAGGTGATAGTTTGGAACTAGCTAGTCCCCCTGGATCCCACTGTTTTTGGTCTGAAACTACTGTAACTATTAAATAGGTCAGAGCACATATCCCTGGAACCACAACCCCTTTTCCCAGCTTTGCACTCCCATTTGTGACTAGTGTCCAAACATTTCACTTCAAGCTTTCGTTCAGAGTATGGATGTCAGCAACATTTGCGATCATGTAAGTTCCATTGGAGTCAAATAAGAAACCTTTGAGACCCTCTTGTTGCCAAACCCTAACAAAAGTCACACCCACTTTGTCAATAGGACCAGCCTGGGGTTTTGGTAGTGTTAAACTCACTCCAAATATCCCAGTTCACAACCCCTTCTCATCTTGTCTCTCCCATGCCAAGATTTTCATCTTTTCTTCTGCTGTATTAACATTCTGTTCAGACTCACATTCTAATTCATTGAAGTCAACTTCTTCTCCACTATAATGGTTCTTGTTTTCCATATTTGCAGCTTCATTTTTTCTTTGTTCTTGATCCAAAATGTTGGTCGGTTTATGTTGATGGGTTGGCCCCTCCTGGGTTGTTTCTGGATCCCTCAACTCTTGTTCCTTTTCTTTATCAATTTCTGTCCTCCAAGCCACTGGTTCTTGGCTCTCATCTCGAGGCATCAACGTTTCCAATTCCAAATCACTTTCTTGTTCCTCATCCCCGCTGCTAGCTGTTAGAAGGTCTGGGTCGTACTCAGGCTGAAATTGTTTAAGAACTGCTTTCATAAAAGTTCACCATATTGCATTTCGGTTGCTCCATCTCCAACAAAACCACCAATCAAGTGCACTACCTCTCATAGTGTTTGAATGAGAAAATGAAAGAAAATGAAAGAAAAGTAGAAAGAAAACTTTTCAGAGAAATGTAAGTAAATCTGTTTTATTGATGAATAGAAAAACTAATTACAAAAAAGGTGAATCACACTATATATAGTGTGAGCTGAATCTGACTTACAGTGGAAGCTAACAGATCAGCTTGTAACTGACTTGAATCAGTTACAAGCTGTTACAACTGAATGCAACTACAACTTTATCAGTTATCAGCAACTATACAACTGAAAGGAACAACTACTTATCAGTTATCAATTGCATACTCTAATATGCTCCCTTCAAACTCAGGGTGGTTTGGGAAGAGCACATTTGTCAAATACTGTGAGTTTGTCTCTGAGAGTTGTAAACCTGGTTGAGGACAAAGCCTTGGTGAGAATATCTGCACACTGGTCCAAGGAGGGAATGTGATAAACTTCTAGATTCTTGCCAATAACCTTTTCTCTGACAAAGAAGATATCTAACTCCATGTGTTTAGTTCTAGAATGCAGAACTGGATTATGAGTCAGCATAACAGTGCTTAGGTTGTCACAGAAAACTTTAGGTGTAGTGAATGGGATCCTCAGCTCAGTTAGAAGAGATTGTATCCACAAAATTTCTGCTGTAGTATTAGCTAGGCTTCTATATTCAGCCTCTGTACTTGATCTAGCTACCAAGGTTTGCTTCTTAGACCACCAAGAAACTAGATTAGGACCAAGGAAAATACAAGAACCTGAAGTAGACTTGCGGTCATCAGGGTCAAAGGCCCAATCTGCATCACAGTATGCAGTAATAGAAAGGGGTTGAGTGAGAGAAGTTTTCTGAATGTATAGACCATAGGAAATTGTCCCTTTGAGATATCTCAATATCCTCTTAACTGCTGTCCAGTGCTCCTCAAGAGGCTGTGAAAGAAATTGACAAGCCTTATTCACTGCAAAGCTTATTTCAGGCCTAGTTATAATTGCATATTGCAATGCTCCAACAATTGATCTGTAATTGGAAGGATCCTGTAGGTAGTATGTACCAAATTTGGACAGTTTGATGTTGCTAACCATGGGTGTAGCAAGAGCCTTTGCTTCAAAAATACCAGCCTTTACAAGCAGATCAGTGATGTATTTGGTTTGGGACAAGTGTAAAGAGCCATCTGCCAAGTGACAAACTTGTATACCCAAGAAATAATCCAAGGATCCTAGTTGCTTGAGAGCAAATTCTGAATTCAGATTAGAAATAAGTTGCTGAATGAAAGGCAAAGAATCACCAATAATAATAATGTCATCAACATAAACTAGGATGTAAATGCAGTGAGTGTCTTTATGAAGAGTGAAGAGGGAAGGATCACACTTGCTTGATTTGAAACCAAAATGTAGGAGAGCTGAGGTTAGCAAGTAAATTTGTTTTATTGATGAATAGAAAAACTAATTACAAAAGAGGTGAATCACACTATATATAGTGTGAGCTGAATCTGACTTACAGAGGAAGCTAAGAGATCAGCTTGTAACTGACTTGAATCAGTTACAAGCTGTTACAACTGAATGCAACTACAACTTTATCAGTTATCAGCAACTATACAACTGAAAGGAACAACTACTTATCAGTTATCAATCGCATACAGTCTCCACAGCCCGTGATATCTTCATCTCATCCGACATTCCCATGGTGTCACAATATTGTTCCACATTAATCAGCCACCAATAGGCCTCCTTTCCATCGAAGGTTGGAATCTTCTTCAAGAATACTTCTCACAGCACCAAGATCAGAGCTCTGATACCAGTTGATTGAACTGGGTCAAAATAAATAGGAAAAACTGGAAAATTTATTCAAAACAGACCTCAGACTCTAGCTCAATGTCAGATTAATATATGAACTGAGATTGAAATGCTAAATACAGAGAAAACAGAAAAATAACCCTCCCAGGTATTCGGGAGACCTGGACTCTCCACTATAATTTTCAAATCCAAATCTGAAGTACCTCTCTAAATATCTCTCCTTCCTATTTATACCAGCCACCCTTTTATTGCAATTTACTGCCCTGGACAGTTACAACCTCCTTCTTTTCCCTATTGATTCCTGCTACCCACAATTACTATTATTAATAACTCCATGTGGCTTTAATATTCTATTACCACTCTTCCTCTCTCTACTGTAAAACTTAATGAGTGGTTTCTAACAGTTATGGACTGTTAGCCTGCTGGGTACTTGAATTTGAACTTAGAATAATATAATTAATGAAAAAGAAAAAGGGCCTGATGGTCCATCTGGTTATTATTTGGCATAACTTTAGGATCTTGGGAGGGTCCTGACCCAGGAATCATTCTAGATGCTTTTCTGCATCTCCTTGCATTAAGTGGAAGTTAATTAGAAGGTTCTTTGAGCAATTATTCTACCTTCTCAAAGTAGAGTAACTATCCAGTATCCAATAGATTCTTAAAATTCTAAGTAATGGCAACAATCATAATTTTTATTGCATGAGAAGAGCAATGTCAATTGGCTGAGTAAAGTCTAAAGCGTGTGTTATAAACTTATAATACTAATTTTAGTTCTTACTATAGCTTTCTGTTTATCATTTATTATTTTTCTTTCAGAACATGGTATATTACAAAATATCACATGTGGATGGTCGGATAACTAACCCAGAGCAAAGAATTGCCAGTGATGTGCCAAGGTTCTGTTCAGAGTTGAGTGAAATTGTACAGGATGATCTAACAGCAGTGACTGATGGACTTCTATATACTTGGCGGTTGTGTTCGTATGCTAGTCCAAAATATGTCTTCTGGATATTGGTATTTCTGTAATTGATCTGTACTGTTTAATAAATTTCTCATTAGTAGCTTCTATTCATACTTTGAGTTTTTGCTGATTGCGGGAGGCCGTTAGAACTTAGATCTGATGTTAGAATCAGTGCTTTTCTTCTCAATCTACTGGTTTGGCCATTTCAGGCCTATGTACTTGGAGCTGGGGCCACAATCAGAAACTTCTCTCCTTCGTTTGGGAAACTTATGTCCACAGAGCAGCAACTGGAAGGAGAGTATCGACAGCTTCATTCACGATTGAGAACTCACTCAGAAAGTATAGCATTTTACGGTGGAGAGAGGAGAGAAGAAGCTCATATTCAACAGAAGTTTAAGAACTTGGTTAAGCACATGAATAGAGTGCTACATGACCATTGGTGGTTTGGCATGATTCAGGACTTTTTATTGAAGTATCTTGGTGCAACTGTTGCTGTTATTTTAATTATTGAACCTTTCTTTTCTGGCCATCTAAGGCCCGACAGTTCAACTTTAGGGCGTGCAGAGATGTTAAGCAATCTAAGATATCATACTAGTGTCATAATTTCCTTATTTCAGTCTCTAGGAACTCTTTCTATCAGTGCAAGACGACTCAATCGTCTCAGGTGTGTTTGATCTTTCATTTCTTCCTTTTTTAGATGTTGATATTAAAAGGCTTTTAGTGGTCACTACTCACTAGGCATGCCTTATGTGCAATTCCTTCATAATGTGTTACAGTGGGTATGCTGACCGTATTTATGAGTTAATGGCTGTATCAAGGGAGCTGAGCTTGGTGGATGAGAAATCTCCCCTGCAAAGAAAAGGAAGTAGAAATTGCATAAGTGAGGCTAACTACATTGAATTTTCTGGTGTCAAGGCAAGTCAAATCCGCTCAACTATCTATCAACCTTGACTTCATATTGTGTTTGTCATGTTTTAATAGTGATGGTGCACCCAAATACAGGTTGTGACTCCCACTGGTAATGTCTTGGTGGATGATCTGACCCTCAAGGTTGAGCCAGGATCTAATCTATTGATAACAGGTAGCTTCTGAACTCTTTTTGGTAGCTCTTCTTTCTATTTTTATTTATTTTTTCTTGGGGTTGAGTCAGCTTTGAAAATTGATGTTATTTTATTATGCATTTCTTTTGTTGTAAAGTGTAATATGATTTGAGATGGTTGATTATTTGACATGTTATGGATATTTCTTTGGCTGAAGGTCCTAATGGCAGTGGAAAGAGCTCACTTTTCCGGGTTCTAGGCGGTCTTTGGCCATTGATATCTGGACATATTGTGAAACCCGGCATTGGCTCTGATCTTAATAAGGAGATTTTCTATGTGCCACAAAGACCATACACTGCTGTAGGAACACTTCGTGATCAGTTAATTTATCCTCTTACTGCAGATCAAGAGGTTGAACCACTCACAGATCATGGGATGGTGGAGCTATTGAAAAATGTAAAATTCACATCTCATGTCTTGCTCAATGTCACATAAATATGTAGCAGTTTATTGATAATTTTGTTGATGTTACTATTCATGGAAATTGCATGTGTATGTGTTCAAGGTTGACCTTGAATACCTGTTGGACCGTTACCTGCCTGAAAAAGAGGTGAACTGGGGTGATGAACTTTCGTTGGGTGAGCAACAGAGGTTGGGCATGGCTAGACTTTTCTACCATAAGCCTAAATTTGCGATTCTTGATGAGTGCACAAGTGCTGTCACTACTGATATGGAAGAACGGTTTTGTGCTAAAGTTCGGGCCATGGGAACATCATGCATTACCATATCACATCGTCCAGCATTGGTTGCATTCCATGATGTGGTTTTGTCCTTAGATGGTGAGGGAGGATGGAGTGTTCATTATAGAAGGTTGGTACTTTACTCTGCTGTATATTATTGTTCTACTTTATAGTCATGTTAATTGTTTATGAGATTAAGATTTAAACTCCAGGGAGGACTCTTCTACTGAAATGGGGATTGATACAATGAAGGCATCAGAAACAAAACGACAGAGTGATGCAAAAGCAGTTCAACGAGCATTTGCTTTGAGCAAAAAGGTTTAGATATTTTCCAATTTTGGTTTTTATGTCATCTAAATTGTTCTTTATTTTACAGTGGTTTTAAAGATTTTCTGCTCTTTTCCCCCCTAGGATTCTGCATTCTCCAATTCAAAGGCACAGCCCTATATTGCAGAGGTGGTATCTTCATCTCCATCTATGAATCATGATATTTCACCTTCTGCTGTTCCCCAACTCCATGGTAATACAAGAGTATTGCCACTGAGAGTAGCTGCTATGTGCAAAGTATTGGTGAGTACCTTCTGTAGATATGCTCTCACAAAGCTTGTAGTTTTTTTTTTTTAAATTAATTTGTGTGTTTGTGTGTGAGCAACTGTGCATATTCTGTTTAGTTAGACACTTCTGTTAGAGTAAAACCATTCATATGTCTCCGACACGGACACAGACACCGGGACACGGGTGATGTCCAAAATATAGGACACCGGGACACCACTTATATATATATTAAAAATTAAAATTTGTTTATTCATCTTCTCAAGACATTTTTTTAACATGCAGAGGGAGGAAAGGTGGAAGTTTTGGAATTGAAAAGTTTTTTACTTTTTTAACCAGTTTAGTTTTATTTTACAAAAATATAATACAATATTGTTGGGAAGGTGTCCGAGCAGTGTTGGAGCTATGTCCAAGCCGTGTTCGGCGCGTGTCCAGGCCACAAAATTTTTTTTTTTTTATTTTGACACCTACAGACTGGTGTCCGACACTGACTCGTGTCGGACACCCGGACACGCCACTGAAGAGAGGTGTCCGTGCTTCATAACTCCACCCAATAACTTAAGCTTCTGGGATAGTTGATTCATGACATGGTATCAGAGCCTCTATGACCAAGTGGTCTAGAGTTCAATCCTCGTTGCCCCCATTATTTAATAAAAATAATTAATTTCAGCACAAGGTAGGTAGGCTTGTGCATTGTCCACACTTCAAGTCCAATGGACTCTTGCATGAGGGGGCGTGTTAGAATAAAACCATTCATGTGTCTCCACCCAATAGCTTAAGCTTTTGGATAGTTGGTTCTTGGCAACTTACATCATAGTGATTTAGAGATTGATTCTAGATGCTTTTTGACTTTACTATTTATAAAAATCTTAGGGGTCGTTCGGGGTGGTTGCGAGTTTTCAGTTTTTAAAAATTTTAAATCAAGTTTTTAGAACTCAAAACCAACAATTGAAAGTTTGTTTTTGTGGTTTTCAAAACATACATTTTGAAAACCACAAAAAGTGGTTTTCAATTTTTGGTTGAGTTGTAAAAAATTGATTCAAAATTTTTAAAAACCAAAAATTGAAAACTCGCAACCACCCCGAACAGCCCCTTAGGTGTTGATATTTGGCTGTGGTAATTATAAGCCCAAGCATCAGTACATCTCTTTAATCAATTTAATGTACTCAAGTTCACCCCTGGAACCTACAGTTTTTGTATACTGGTCATAGATAACAGAATTGTTGAGGTTGGCTAACTTAAAGCCAATTTTATTTTCAGGTATTGGTTGGTTGGGAAATTATTGCAAATTTGCAATTGTAGTTTTCTCTTCAATTATTTAACTGATTTTCTGTTTGTTTGCTACTTGTTTATTAATCTAAAGTAAAAGCATATAGCTTTAACATATGGCTAAGCACTCCCACCGTCAGGACTTTCCTGTTCATCACTGATTTTCTTCAAGGGATCAACGGCGGTGCTCGTGAACATCCATAAGTAATAAAGTTATAGTGTTAAATTGACAGTTAATTAAGAAAGGGTTAAATATGTTTTTGGTCCCTAAACTTTCACCCGAATTTAGTTTTGGTCCCTAAACTTTTTTTTTGTTGGTTTTGGTCCCTAAAGTTTTCAAATCATTGAAATCAGTCCCTGCCGTCAACTTTGTTAAATATAGGGGTGACAGCAAGGACTAATTTCAATGATTTGAAAACTTTAGGGACCAAAACCAAATTCGGGTGAAAGTTTAGGGACCAAACCTGAATCTCGGTTTGGTCCCTAATCTTTATTTTTTGTTGTTTTTGGTCCCTAACATTTTCAAATAATTGAAATTAGTCCCTACCGTCAACTCTGTTAAATATAAGGGTGACGACAGGGACTAATTTCAATGGTTTGAAAATGTTAGGGACCAAAACCAACGAAAAAAAGATTAGGGACCAAAACTAAATTCGGGTGAAAGTTTAGGGACCAAAAACATATTTAACCCATTAAGAAAATAGAGAAGGCTACTTTTGACTAAGTCTACGTCTCTTCCTCAATTCTTTTAATTCTACCTCACCAATATTACTAATTTTGTAAGACTTGGACATTGAAATGCAATGAAGTCTGGAACAGGGATTCTAAAAATATAAGTTTTCTGAAAATTTATGATATTCAAATAACTAATGATAGGATTAAAAATGTGACTCAGCTCATTGAAGAATTGTGTAAAGACCAACTTCTACAAAAGCTTAATCTGTTGAGTGATGCCTATAAATGTTTATATCTCTAACATGTCTGCTTACTCACGACTCCTCTGAGCTTTCAGTGTGGACAATTGATAGGCCTAATCTTATCTTATGTTGGAATTTAAACTAATAATTCAAAATTGGGGCATCTAGATTGAACCTTAAGCTATTAGGTGAAGGCCCATGAATAGTTTATATCTATAACAAATTACAGTAGGACCTACTTAAATGAGACCATATGTTATGATACCTTTCCTTTTTAAGCTTATCTTTCAGTAATGCATTTGCAATCACATAATGCCAATGGGATGAGATGAATGTGAATGCATGATCATTTGTGCATGGTCTATGAGCCAACCATTCTTATAAAAGTATATAATGTATGTACTTAAATTCATCTATAACTACAATATATTTCAGGCACATCTTTTATATGTGGACTGCTTGCTTTCAGGTACCCACTGTACTTGATAAACAAGGTGCACAACTGCTTGCTGTTGCTTTTCTTGTTGTTTCTAGAACATGGGTCTCAGATCGTATTGCATCACTAAATGGTATTTTCTCGTCTTTAACTATTCATGATTCTGAGAATCTATGCACAAAGTATTAAAGGAATATTTATATTCTCAGGTACCACTGTGAAGTTTGTTTTGGAGCAGGATAAAGCTGCCTTTATTCGTTTAATTGGTATAAGTGTTCTTCAAAGTGCTGCATCTTCTTTCATTGCACCTACTATAAGGTAATTGGTACAGATCCGTCTGGAATTGTAGTTTCTTTCATCTTTTATCAGTAACTGGCAATACTATATTTTACATATGGTTGCTGTTGAAACTTTTGATTAATATATAAAGAAATTTATACCATTATCATTGTTTATGGAAGAATTTCTGATGTAAAAAATGAAAAGATGACAAACTTAAATAGATAGTTTGAAGCATTGAAACATGGAAAAGCTGTTAACTGTTTGGTTTAACAAGCCTTTCAAATAACAAATTTGAGCAAATTATATCTTGTTCTTCAGACACTTGACAGCCAGGCTGGCTCTTGGGTGGCGGATTCGTTTGACACAACATCTACTCAAGAACTACTTGAGAAGAAATGCGTTCTACAAGGTAATTGAATATGAACTATTCATTAGATCTTTTCCGTCCTTCCCCTATTTTTTGAACATTATAAGCATATGTTTTATATTTGTGCTTCAATAATTAGTTGTTATTTTATAACTCACAATTAAATATCATTTGTGCTATTTAATGTGGAACTTTTTATTGAAATGATTTTGTAGCTCAGTTATTTACATAGTTATGATTCTTTTATTCTTTTCAACTTGGTTCCTTGACCTGTTCAGTGTTCCACTGTCTCTAACTATTAAATTCATATAAAAATTTTTCCTTCTCCCATATAGGCAATACAATTATGCTTTGCATGACTTCTGCTAATTTGACTAAGGGGCTGATGAGTATGCAGAATCTTAAATGTCCATCCTGAGCTTACGAATAATACCCTGGGTGTTGAATTCGAAATTTCTATGTGTTTCTGTGTGTCTTACTCAGACCACAAATGCTGTATTTATAATATGTATGCAATAAATACATAAGAACATGATTGCTAAATCTAATCCTAATTAGCAACTAATTAGGGATTGACAGCTAATTATTATTTAGCTGTTACTAATTTAAAACAACATGTGACTAATTCTAACACTCCCCCTCAAGCTAAAGCTTACTAAGCTTTAAGCTTGTTACAAATATACCCATATTAACAATAGTGAAGATAATAAATCGCGGGCCCAGATAACACTGGAAAGCCGTGGTGCTAGGTAAATTGCACTGGGAAGCCGTGGGGCCAGGAAGATTGCACTGGGAAGCCACGAGCCAGGAAGATTGCACTGGAAAGCCACGAGCCAGGAAGATTGCACTGGGAAGCCACGGGCGAGGAAGATTGAACTGGGAAGCCACGGGCCAGGAAGATTGCACTGGGAAAGCCACGGGCCAGGAAGATTGCACTGGGAAAGCCACGGGCTAGGAAGATTGCTCTGGGTAGCCTCGAGATACATTACTAGGTTTTGAAAAATCATGGGTAACGACAAATGGGAGGGAAAACGCATCCAAAATAGAAAGGACCCGAGTACCGGACATGAACTAGACAAACGATGCCCAGATCGGGATAGAGGACGGAAGGGCGAGTTCGGCAGCGGTGAGATCGGCCAGAAAGGTGGCCGGACGTGCCGCCACGCGCGGCAGACGACAGCGGGCAACAGAAAAACGCGCCGGTGAAGATAGGGCGCGTGTGAGCGCGTTAGAACACTGTTCGAGGCAGTTCTGGAAGCGTTGGACTCGTCTCAGAGGGGCGACTCTAGCGGTGTGGTCGCTGGTCGGAATCTTTGCCGTCTCCGGCAGCGGCAGCGGCTGAAGATAGCGGAAAAAACGTCAGGAAAATGTCGAAAACGCGCCGGAAAAGACTACATGGCGGAGGAGAGCGACTGATGGCACTAGACAATGGTGTCAATGGCTGAAAAGGGTTTGAACACGAACAAAGTTCCATACTTGGAACTAGGCAGCGGAAAAGCGATGGCACAGGTCACGGTGGATGGTACCGCTCTGATACCATGTTGAATTCGAAATTTCTATGTGTTTCTGTGTGTCTTACTCAGACCACAAATGCTGTATTTATAATATGTATGCAATAAATACATAAGAACATGATTGCTAAATCTAATCCTAATTAGCAACTAATTAGGGATTGACAGTTAATTATTATTTAGCTGTTACTAATTTAAAACAACATGTGACTAATTCTAACACTGGGGAAGCTGGAATATGGGGTTTTTATGTTTGTTTTGTCATGGCATATTAGTATTTGTCATGAATCAACTATCACATAAGCTTAAACTGCTGGGTGAAAGCATAAAAATGGTTTTATATCTAACATGCCCCCCTTAAGCAAATGTCCTTTGGGCTTGAAGTGTGGACAATGCACAACCCACCCAACCTTGTGCTGAAATATAACATTTTATTTAAAATAATGAGGTAACAAGATCAAGCTCTACATCATTTGGACACAGAGGCTTTTATACCTTGTCATGAACAATCACTCCAAAAGCTTGAGTTGTAAGTGAAAGGATATGAATGGTTTTATATCTTAACAGTATTCATGGGAATTGATGATCGTTGTTTGTGGTTTCCCTAAGGAATTTGTTACTCTCCAAAACTATGCTAAAGTAAAATATAATAAAAAATTGTTATAATTATATTTTTACCATTTCATCCCCTGTCATGTATGTAATAAAAGAAATAAGATAAATTTAATACTTAAAAATGTAGTGAAATACACAAACTTCTCGAACTACAGACCACAATTAGGAACTTTTGAAAGACGTGGGTGATTTTTGAGGAAAAGGTATGAGTGACTTTTACCAGAGAAATACAAGTGCTTTAGCTGAATGGATTCTTTCAGAGGCGAAGAGTGTGGGTATTGGTGATTGAGTGGGGATAGATAGAGGGTGAAATAATATTTTTACATTCTATTTTACTCCATTCCCATAGAAATGTTTCATCCCTTTAGGTAGGAATCATATTCCCAAAAAATGTGGGAAAATAAGCCAGGAATAAAGTATACCTAGTATTAAATTTTTAAACACAGGTATCTGAAATTCCTAAAGGATCATTTGCCGGAATCTTAAAAGATGTCACACACCCAATGGTCCCTACTGCCATAGCAGTAGTTAGTGAACAGCATTGATTATGTTTAAATTTCATGGATAAAAGTATGACTTATCCTTTGTCATTATGTTATGAATAATTAGAATGTTTCATCTGGCTTTGAATCTCTTCTTCAAGCAGATATGTCTGGGAGTTGGTTTCAAATTTCCATTACATGCATATCTTTGTAGGTCTTCCACATGGCAAGCAAAAATATTGATGCAGATCAGAGGATAACACAAGACTTGGAGAAGTTAACGACAGACTTGTCAGGACTGGTCACTGGAATGGTCAAGCCATCCGTGGATATTTTGTGGTGAGTACACCTTTCATAAAATTGAATTATATTACTAGTATGTAATTTACTAGCACTTGAATTAACAAATTTGAATTTTTTTTTCTTTTCCTCTATTGACTTTACTAAGTACTTCTGTTTTTCTTAAGGTTCACATGGAGAATGAAGCTGTTAACTGGTCAGAGGGGAGTTGCCATACTCTATGCTTACATGTTACTTGGCCTGGGATTTTTAAGAACTGCTACTCCTGATTTTGGTGATTTGATAAGCCAAGAACAACAACTTGAAGGAACCTTTAGGTAAACCAATTATTTTTTCTGCTGCCTCTATCATGGCACTAAACAAACGGTGTTGTGGAAATGATTCTGACCATTTTCAACTCTATGCTTATGCTAGGTTCATGCATGAAAGACTCTGTACTCATGCTGAATCTGTTGCTTTCTTTGGAGGCGGTGCTCGAGAAAAAGCTGTGAGAATCCCAACTAAACAATATTTAATGTCTTTTTTTTACGGTGTGCTTATTTGAGAAGGTGTAAAATTTAGATTGAAAGTTACTTCACAGTTTGTTGGCACAATTAAAGTGTGGAATGGTTGATAGTAGAATAGAGTGCAACTCATTTACCCTCCACCCCTCAAATTTTGCATACTCCATTGCATGACACTTTAACAAGCAATAATGAGTGAAAATCAAAACCACTCCATACCACTCTGTTTTCGCTCCCCTCTTAATTTTTCTCACATTTACCTCTTCCTTGATCATGCAAACCCGTAATGCTCAACTTGTGCATGAGTTTTTTTTTTTTTTTTTTTTTTTTTAATAAATTTTGTCGATCTTAGGCTTAATATGGGAGGTTCCAGGTTTAAATGGAAATGTATGACTTTTTTTTTTGGCTTACAGTTCATGCATTATGATAATTGCAGGCTGTAAATTTTACTCTCTTAACATTGTGCAGATGGTTGAATCAAGATTCAGAGAGCTTCTCACCCACTCCAAGTACCTTTTAAAGAAGAAGTGGCTGTTTGGTATACTGGATGATTTTATCACAAAGCAACTCCCTCATAATGTGACTTGGTTGCTGAGCTTGTTGTATGCTATAGAACATAAGGGAGACCGCGCATCAATAAGTACTCAGGGTAGGATTGTTGGACTGTTATCAGTCACTCTCTTTTTTTCCCTCTTGTTCCCCACTTGACATACACAGGACTGTCTTGCAGGTGAGCTGGCACATGCATTGAGAGGTTCTTAGCATCTGTTGTTTCTCAAAGCTTTTTAGCTTTTGGTGACATTCTTGAATTGCATAGAAAGCTTGTAGAGCTCTCTGGTGGTATTAATAGGATTTTTGAGCTTGAAGAGTTCCTGGATGCAGCACAATCTGGTAATTCATCATCATCACTTAGCTTTATAAGCAAACATACCAAATAATATCTTGCTGTTTCTGTAGCAGTAATTCTTTACAATGGTCATCATGTGCTAACATATCTTTTGATGATACAGGAGACTTCACCAATAGTGGTGCTATACCTTCAGTGAGGGATTATCATTCTAAAGATGTTATTTCCTTTTCTGAGGTTGATATTGTGACCCCTGCTCAGAAGATGTTAGCCAGGGAGTTGACATGTGACATTGAGCTCGGGAGAAGCCTGCTTGTTACTGGTTGGTATAGTTGTTATTTTAGTATATTTTCCCTTTTAGATGAGGGAATTCTATTCTGATTAGAATTTAAATCTTTTGTGTCATGTTTTAAAAGGTCCAAACGGAAGTGGAAAAAGCTCCATTTTCAGAGTTCTTAGAGGACTTTGGCCAATTGCTAGTGGAAGACTCTCTAGACCATCTGAAGATGTGGATCAAGATCAAGAGGCTGGATCAGGTTGTGGAATCTTTTATGTTCCTCAGCGGCCATATACATGCTTGGGAACTCTACGGGATCAAATTATATACCCCTTGTCGCGTGAAGAAGCAGAGTCTAGAGCATTGAGGATGTACGGAAAAGGTATGTTGGGTAACATAAAATAACAGACTTCAGAAATGTCCTGATGGGTTAAAAATGATGTTACCTGACTATACAATTAGCAACAGTTGTTCATTTGATTGAACTGAAGTTTAAAATGATGCTACCTGCTTTGCTTTTGATTAATCACCACTACCTGAGAATAAAGTTCACTGCTGAACGTCCTACCGTCGTGATAATGCATGAAATTATTTAGATGTTTGTCATGTTAACAGCATTGAGGATTTCTCCTTTCATTAAATTTAGTTGGGCAAAATTATTTTTTAGTTTCCTTTTGAGAACCAACCAAACAATAACTTCTTGTTCTCTTTAATCATTTTAAAGGTACATTTTGTTTATTTTGTTTTCCCAATTTAGGTCTGATGGTTGTAATCTTGCTAGTTCAGGTGAAAAACATCCTGACACTGGAAATCTGTTGGACACGCACTTGCAAGTTATCCTAGAGAATGTTAGGTTGAATTATCTTCTAGAAAGGGACAAAAGCGGCTGGGATGCAAATCTAAACTGGGAAGACACTCTCTCTCTTGGAGAACAGCAGAGATTAGGCATGGTATGTGAATCAAATCTACAGTATATTTTAGAATGATAGTTAACCATCTTCCAACAATTTTTTAATATAGGCCTTAGACCTCAGCCTGTTCTTAATTAGAATAAGACATTATAATATGTTTATGGCATTCTTCTGTTGTTTTGGCTTTTAACATTTATTTATGTTTTGTAAGGCACGCTTGTTCTTCCATAAGCCTAAATTTGGTATCCTGGACGAGTGTACCAAGTATGTATGATTTTTATCTTTTCCTTTTTCTCTCATGACGGATTGTTTGCTTCTTATTTGTTGTTAACCTTGTTTAATACTGTCCCCTGAAAAAAAAAATGATGGCAGTGCAACTAGTGTTGATGTCGAAGAACACCTATATGGGCTTGCGAAGAAAATGGGAATCACAGTTGTTACTTCCTCACAAGTAAGACTGTTAGTACTAAAAATGATATTTTGAGATTGTGTCATAGTAAATTTAGAGAATTAAGAGCGGCACACTTGTTAGTTTTTCTTGTTTTACTACAATAATACAATTGGGGTTTGGTAAGCATTTTGAACTTGCTTCATTTGGTAAGGGATTCCTTATTTGATTTATAGATGCATTACATTCCTTCTCTGCACATAACTATTTGGTTATTATTCACTTCTAGCGGAGTCAGTTATTAACTTCTCTAAACTAAAACATGCGTAACAGCCATTCATATCTGGTCAAACTAATTTTCTTTGCTCTTGTCCTCAGCGTCCTGCTTTAATACCATTTCATTCCCTGGAATTGCGGCTGATTGATGGTGAGGGTAATTGGGAACTTCGTTTGATCAAGCAATGATTTTCTTAAGGTAGTGTTGGTGCAGACTCGTTATATTCAAGATGTTGCTGAGTTTTGAACATACTGGCTGGTTGCAACTGGAAATTAGGTTTGCCGATGATGGTAATTTATCTTCATTTTGGGTTCACCATATTCTCCAAGCTTCAATTTTTGCTCCATAGACCTATGGTGGCTATCAGACTGAAACAGCATAAACTGCCAAAACGGTTGATAGTAAGTTGGAACACAACTTTGTCATGATCTTTGCAGTATATAAAGATCAAACATGTACAGTCTTTCCCCTCCATATTCTTAGGTAGTTGATATTTATTCATATTTTGTAAACATTGGATGTAATGATTAATATTGTTTAATCAATAAAAGGGCTTGAAACAAGGGTAGCTCCTAGAGATATTTTGCTGCCTTAATTATTCCATCATCCATCCATTTATAAGCTTGAGTTTCTTTCTTTTTTACGTTCATTACTCCTGTGCCAGCTCAATGCTTTTATAACTTTGATTTTTCTATACTTATCCCTACAATTCTCACACCTAAATTTTTAAGTCTGAAAGTATGTTTTTACATGCTTCTATTTCCATCAGTGGCATCTGACCATGTTGTCATCAAGGTTGGCAAAATTGAAATGTTATTCAAGATCGAAAAGGAGAAAAAAAATATATCATAAATCAAGTAATCATAACATATATAGTAGTATTTCAATAAAAAAAATATTAAAGTATATTTTAATATAAGTGTGATAATTAACTAATATGTGTAATATTATAAACAAAATTCAAGCATGATTTGATATTTGTTTTAAAATTGTTATATTATTAATATCTTAATATTTATTCTTTATTTGATAGTATTTATTATTTATTACTCAATTTGTGTACAAATCTCATCGTTTATTCACACATTATAATCTAATCTGATTAACCTTGAGCACCAAAAACATTAATTTCATTATAATCTAATCTGATTAACCTTGAGCACCAAAAACATTAATTTCTTACCAATGTGAGAACCAAATCCTCTATCTCACTTTTGGTTCGCACTAGTCTTTTAATTAGCTAACACTAATGGTTTGAATTCGTATCCAAACCTTTGCGTACTTCTAAAGCACATGCAACGATTAGAAAATGGTTGTTCTAGGGTTTACCCTGGCTATGAAATGAAATCCAAATAGGAGGAAAATTAGTGGTGTGTTTCGTTTACTTTAAAATTATGTTTCAAACGTGAATCTAGATAAACATTATATGACCGGATCCACATTTGAAACGTTAGGGTAAACCAAACACATAGCATGAATAAGGTTAAAACTAACGCTTGTAGCGATCAAAAGGTAAACTATGAAGGAGGAAGAGGAAATAAAAGGTGGTTCAATGGTGCATTCTACCCGGCACTATCAGGCCAACCTTAATGCTGAGTTTTAGTTTACTTAATCTCACCTTGGTTCTCTTATTTTTTTTTTCACTTATGATAGGATGTAGTGGCTAAAGCTTAATCTTGATAGCAAGACTCCTTATTAGACAAATAGAATTTCAGAAGATTATTATTGAATCTGATTCGAGGAGTGTCATTAGTTTCCTAGACTTCGGCTGCCTTGAGACTTATCTACTTATCTTTGTTCACCTGTTGTTAAGGAAATTTAAAGGCTTGTTTATCAAGGTCATGTTAATAAGTGTGGATGCATGTGTTTCGTGAACGTAAATTAGTGGTGGATGCTTTAGCAAAACATAGTCATTCCCTGGTTTATAACTTGGATGACTTTTGATGAGTCATTGACTCTCTTTTTTGAAGGTTTTGGGCCTGAACCAAGGGCCCAAAGGTTGGATGACTCTTAGGAGTCCATTTTTACACAAGACTACTCAAAAAATTGACTTTTATGATGACTTTTATTTGGATTAAACTTGAAATCCGAATTTAACTCTTTTGATATTTTTCAAAATTTATTTCTATTTAAATTAAAACCCTTTTAGTTAATTTAGTTTCTTGGCCTATTGGACCACTAGGGCCCATAAACACTTTAACACTTTCTCTTGACTAAAATCAAGATCAAACCAAGTTTCTCATGAGTTTCTCATGAACAAACTTAAGAACATTAAGAACAAGGATGAACACTATGAGTGTTCATCAAAACACCAAAAAATTCCAGCAACCTAAAAAATTCACCAAATCCAAGCATGATCATCCAAAATCACCAAACAAGCACATTAACCAGCAAGTTTTTCAATAAAACCCAAAATACACAGCCACTGTGCAGATCAAATATCTCCCAACCCAGACTTCCTATCAACGACCCGACCGTTCAAAATGAAGATTCAGATGTTATGAACCGGACATTAAAATTTCAGCTCGATCCAACGGTGAACGCATCTGCATTCACCATTTTACGGCGCAACTCTATGTAAAAACGGGAAAAATTTCTTTCCAACCAATTTCGCAATTTGCATGCATCCAATATCATCAAACAAGCACATTTCAAGCATCATAACAATTTCTAAAACACACATACAAACCACATGCAAACATCCGAACCATTTCCTCAAGGAAATAGGCTCCAAGAATTCATTTTTACAAAAGAAAAAAGGGATGGGGACAAGGATCAAGGGCAATCCTTAACTCTAGTAACCAATCCTACTAGAGTTCAAGGTTCTCCCCCCCTTACCTAAGGAATTTTCTGTAAAAATAAGGTGCAATAACAACCCCAAAAACAGCTCCAAGATCCTCCTCTTGATCACCAACAAGGACTTCTACAAGGTTGGAGGTTGGGTGTTTAAGCTTAGGTTCAAAAATGGAACCTTTAGCTTGAATGTGTTTGGAAGAAAAATGGAAGATTGGAGAGGATGAGGGAGAGGTCTCACGGTTCTGTTTCTGCAAGAGAGAAGGAGAGAATGAAAAATGAAAATGGTCTCTAGCCTTTTTGCATGTAGGGAAAAAGAAAGAAATGGACAAGTGACATAAGTCTTATGAAAAATTAAGGCTTTTTGTCATGTCCTTTGACCTTGGAAAAAGACATTGAAAAGCTTTTCCACATGCACACTTCACACTCTCCCACGACCTTGGGAGGAGGAAAAAGGAGAGTTGTGCAATTTTTCTGGCCCAGATCAAGAGTATTCGGGCCCGGTTCAAAAGACAAAAGGGGTAAAAGGGTCATTTTCGCACAAAAATTACAAAAATTCTAGAAAAATTCCTATAATTGCTTTAACTTATTTCCAGCCTAAAAATGTGATTAGAACTCTCTTCTCACTTAAACTCTCTTGTTTTTCCCAATTTTCCAAGTTTTCGCACAACAGTTAAATTTTAATAAGAGCTAGCGGATAGAAGATTTTAGTTTTTTTATACAAAAATCCTATAAGGTTACAAATATCATTTTCAATCATCTTTTAAGGTTCAAAGTATATTTTCCATATTATTCTACAAATTTTCATATGTTGGTTAGGGTTACACTGCTAACCCGGGGCATTCTGGTCTTTTTGCCCAAAAGTGTCAGAAAATTCTAAATAATTTTCTAAAATTAATTATTAATTATATTAAGACTATTTTGACTAAAAATATTGATCCCTTTAAGTTTTAGCTATTTTGCATAATTAAATCTATATTTTCCTTAACTGTATAATTTCTAAGGGTATTTCACGTCATTTTCTCAACACCTCTCTAAAAATAAATCATTCATAATTATGGTTGGAAATTCCAAAAATAAAATTTTGATTGCTTATCAATAGTTCCTAAATACCTCATATTTAATTTATTATTATTATTTTTTTAATTTTCTCTATTTTATTTATATGCCGATAGGGGAAATTGTGGGTGTTACACATATCAAATAAAGTATAAGCAAAATATTAGTAACAACTAAAACTTTGCAAAAAAATGAAGAGTGAACTAATAGATTGGTCCCTGACTATTACGACACCATGCACTTTAATCCTTGACTTGTAAAAAACCTCCTTTTAGTCCTTAACGTTACTTTCTATCCAACACTTTAGTTTAAAGTCCTAACTTCTGTTAAGTTGGTACTGAATTTGTCATGTTAAGTGACACATAGGCTGCCTAATAGGATTAAAAATGACATTGTTTTCTCCATTTTTCAAGTGTAAGACACCTAGCCCTGATGACCACTTCTTACTCTTCTTTTTCCTTCATCATCTTCTCCAACGCTAGGGAAGAAGAAGTATAGCTGTCAATTCGGGCTACCCGGCCCGGCTCGATGCGGGTAGCGGGCTTTATAGGGCTAAAAAACCCGAAAGTTATTCGGGCTTCTAAAATAGATGCCCTAGCCCTACCTTTTAGCGGGTTTTTTTTGGGTAGCCCGGTTCTTTTGCGGGTAGCGGGGTTTATCCTGCTGGGCTAAAAAGCCCGGGAATTATTCGGGCTTCTAAAATAGGTGCCCGAGCCCTACATTTTTACGGGTCGGGTTGGTCAGGCCAGCCCATTTTGACGGCTCTAAGAAGAAGTGACTATTAGGGTTAGGTGTCTCACACTTGTAAAATGAGAGTAAAGACATCGTTTTTTTTTAATCATATTTGGTAGCTTATGTGTCACTTAACATGACAAATCAATACCAATTTAATAAAAGTTAAGACTTTGGATTAAAGTTCTAGATGAAAAGTAATGTCAGGAATTAAAATATAATTTTTGTATGTCGGCGAATAAAGTGCATAATACCCTAAAAGTCAGGGACCAATCAGTTAGTTTAATAAAAAAAGTACAACTATATTTTTTTTGGTTATTGATCTATAAAGTATAAACTATAAAATATAAACTCTTTGAGCCACTAAAAACACTTTAAAAGAAAATCAATAAAATGAATAAAAAAAGAGTGGCTGAAATTCTTCCCAACTATAAAGACATGAAAAATATGCATATGTATCATAGTCAAGAGAGAGATTTCTGCACCTATTTATTTCTTTCGTATTTCTTATTTCCAACTCTTATAAGTGTATAAAAGCATCCTTGCTATCATTCAAATCAAAATAGAGTGACATTTGAATAAAATTAGTATATCACCAAAACTTTGCCTTCATAATAAAAAATCTGTGATCGAATTAAACAACATAAAAAAGTAATTATCAAATTAACATGATAATAATTTGATAGTAGAAAATACACCATAATTAGATAAGGGGGAAATTTAATACCTTGACAAAACATTTTACACCATACAAATGCAAGAGAGAAAAAAAAGGCAGCCAATCAAGTCTCTGCTTATCAAAATACACTTCCTGCATGAAAACCTTTACAACAAATAGTATTTTCCATGAGAAAATGGTATTAATATTATAATGGAATAATATGTCATAGACTATATATAATATATTTTTGTAATAACGAGAGGTAGGAAAAAATTTCACGGTTTAAAACTCGTGTAAACTATTAGTCCTAACGAAATTCTTCCTGATAATAGTGTTACTAGTGGCGGTTAAAAAAAAAAGTTCATATAGATTATCATAACTAATGAATTGGATAAGAATGCTCACTTAGGAGGGTACTTTTTTGACGACCAAGTGCCTGCACCAATAGCCGCCCTCTTGCTAGTACACTTAATCTTGTTTATTCTCTTCTTTTTTCCCCTTTGGGAGTGGGAGATTGCAACTTGACTGTTGAATTATAACCCATGATACCATTGCAACTCGCAAGAGCCACATCATTGGTAAATCCAGCCCCTCGAGATTCTAAAGGTTTTCTTAATAAGATACAATCTTCTACACAATCTCGAGCGCATGTAATCTAAGATCTAAAGTTAGTGTTATGGTGCACAAATCATAACTGAGATAGGCCAGTACACATAAATTTATACACAAATAGTACTTTCTAAAAAGTGTTTAAGGATAAGGCCTGCTTCCTGTACAGCATTTCCAACTTCTTTTTCCAATATAATATTACTACACATATACACTATATATATCATAGTCCTCCATGTCCAAAAATCCACATAGAACAACTCAAACTCAAAAAAAACCTCTTACTTACTCTTAGCTTCCCCTGTTTTTTTTTTTTCAGCTAAAACAACATAACTAGATATATACTCTCTATTTCTTAATGGCTTCATCCCAAAAACTTCCTTCCTTCAGCTGTGAACTGAGAATTATACAAGCCCAAAACATTGAATTCATCAAGCCCATGAAAAATTTGTTTGCCAGATTCTATCTTCCTGCTGGAAACAACAAAAGAATTCAACTCAACACCAAAAAGGTTCCCTCCAACTCTGTTCCCTTTTGGAATGAGTCCTTCAATCTAGAATGTTCATGTCCCCAAGAATTCTTGCAAACCCTTAAGCAGGAAAGCCTGGTGTTGGAGCTTAGGCAAAGCAACACAGGCCCAGCAGTGCTAAAGAGGATTTTGGGGTCACACCTAGTGGGAAGGGGTGAGATTCCATGGAAGACAATTCTTGAAGCACCAAATATGGAGTTCAAAGAGTGGGTGAAGGTAAGTGGAAGTGATGATTGTGATGATGATGCTACTTTAAGGGTGCCAGAAGTGCAAGTGGAGATAAAAATACAAGTGGCTTTAGATGCTGAGATAAAGAAGGAGAATAGGAGAAGGAGGTTGAACAACTGGGATGAGTGTGGGTGCAAACATGGCCATGATCAGCATGCATGGTGCAGCACTGAAGATTATGATATATTTGCTCTAGGTGCAATTTTGGAGGCTTTTTGATTTAGAAAGAGTACCAAGCAATATGGATGCACTAACACTAGTTCTTTATGAATTCTATTATTAGAGTTACCTTTAATTTGTCTGTTTTACTTTGCAAGCCATGAGAGCACTGACTGTTTATTTTTTTCATGTTGGAATTGTATATATGGAATATATATGATTTCTTTAATACTGGTAGAATTGTGTCACAATTGTTAATATCAGCAAAGGTTGTGGTGTGTGTGTGTTTGTATGCTCAAGATTTTCCTACATAATACTGTCAATAATAAATGAAATAGGTTCGCATAAAAATATTGAAATTAAGATGACATAGTGGTTATTTTTATTATTTCATGATAGTTTTTCTAAAGAAAAAAATGAATTAATTCTTCAACTTACTACCACCCCTTATGAAATCCAGCATAATCAACTAAACTAGAGTCTAAGATTCAAAATAAAAACATCCATCAGCAACTAAACCAGTAACAGCAGCTTTACATAAAATTTTCAAACCCCAAGGGGATCAACACACCATTTAGAGAAGCATAAACTAATCATAACAACTAGACGAAAACCAACAACAGCCTTAAGATTTTCAAACAATCAAACACCAAGGGGATCTATACACCAATGAGAAAAGCATAAGGTGTTTATGCCCAATTTATCAAAGAGCCACATCTAAGATATAATATTAAAAATATCAATAGACTCTTACCTAAATATGATTGCATTCCTTAGTAACCAAAGGGACTAGATTGCATGTTGAAGCGTTCAGGTTTGGTTTAATATTAAAAAATATGATAAACTCACGTTTTTAACATTGAAAATAATTCTCTTAGAAAATCTAAATTTGAGTTTAATCATTTTAAACACCAAATCAAACATGTTTCTTCCACGAAAAAGCCATATATACATCAGGTAAAGAGATGAAATATTTGATGAAAGCATCGAACATGTCTAAGCGAACAATAGACCTTGGTCCAAACAAAATGAGAAAACTTGCATAATAAAAATATAAGTGGTTAGAATCTTCAAAAGCGTCCAGATAGAACATAGATTGCAGCTCCTCATGTGCTACAAAAACTTCCCTTTTAAGCAAGTTATATATACTTTGTAGGAACTCTATCAAAGAATCAACTGACACTTTAAGAAGAGTAGGCTCTTTCCAAAATGATTTAAAATTTCACAGTAAGCAACAAAGCATAGGCTAAACTGACTCATGAGAACAACTTGAGCAATTCCAATCGACCCTCCTAGTTTTATCTAGTGAAACTGATTGTGATAAATTATACAAATTATATGCAGTTCCAAGTGGAGGCTTTGGTTTCACAAAACATTTTTTATTTTTAGTTTTAATTATAAAAATACTTTAAATTTTAATTATAAAAATATCACATTATTTTCATTTTATTTCTTGTTTTTAAAATTTTGTACATGAATTAGTGAAAGAAAAATTTGTATTGATTTTCTTGTTTCATATGCAAAATATTGGGAATATGAAAGAAAATGAAAAAAAAAAGTTGAGACTTTTTATAACTAAAACTAAAAAGTAAGAAGTGAAGACGGAAAATATATGAGTGTCCATTTCCAACTATGCAACTCTCAATATCTCAATTTATATAGTCATTAATTTATATTTATCAACGAGTATATCTTTAGAGATATTATTACCCTTGACCTATCTTCTTTTTTAAACCATAGAAAAACTAAGAGTAAATTATACTAACATCCCCTCTATTTTGAAATTTCAACACAAAATCCCCTCTATTTTTGAAACCTACACAAAACCCCAATCCATTTAACTCTTTTAGGAATAGTTTGTTAGATGCTTTTTTATTATTTAATAAAAAACTATTTTTAAAATACCAACATTACCCTTTGTAAAAAAACAAATCTAATTGAATATTCAAAGTTGAATAATGTAGTGAAACTGAAAAACCCCAATTGTGAAACCCTCTAGTGCGTAATGCCTTTCTTCTCCCCATTCTCGCTGCCCAAGTCCCAACCTTGAAAGTGCCCCATGGTCACTCGTCGTGGTTGCGCTCGTCGTCTGTTCATTGCTCCTCGTCGTTGCCCAAGTCTGTCACTCGTTGTCGCTGCCTCTGCTCGATCGCGTGTTTGTCACTCGCCATCGCCAACGCCTCTGCTCATATGTTCGTTGCTCGACGTCGATCAATTCACTGCTCGTTGTCACTGCCTCTGCGCGGTTGTTCATCGCTCGACGTTGCTGCCCTTTCGTGTCTGTTTGTCGCTCGCCAACCTTCACCTTCAGCCATAACATCAGGAACAAAGGTATAAACAATACAACTGTTTGATTTTTGCAAAATTGCCTTTCTCTCAACACTCAAAGAGTGGATAAACTATACAATACAGAGTTGTATGAAACACTTCTAATGCAGAAAAATGATTCTGAGTATTTGCAGAAGCAGTCTGCAAAAGAAATGGTTCTCCAGAAGGAGAATAGTAGTGCAGAAGCAGAAATTCATGAGCTTTTTGTCTTAGACTTCTTTCTTGTGTCTTCCTTCATTGCCCATCATTTATTTATAGTGTCTTAAAGTCCAACAAGTCGTTCGAAAGGCTTCAAAGCTGGTAAAAAGTGAGTCTTTCCTTTTAGTGATATGTCACTACCATATACGACTTTTCTCTCTCTTCATTGATGCACTTTTGACTTGCCTAGTTGTTCCTCTACTTCTAAAGAAAAATTTTCCTTTAGAAACATTAGATAAATTAGTAAATAATATCTGCAATCTTTTGAAATAAATTCTGAGGTATTCTCCTACTTTTGTAGAAGACTGATGCTTTTAGAAATATATGCAAAAAGTCTGTTTTCTGCTTCTGAATATGAACCTAGCATGTTTAGAGCTTCCAGTCTTCTGTTAATGATTTGTTTGCCTGTGTAATATACTTATCAATGAAATCTTCAAAAACTTACTCTGTTCTATGCTTCTGGACATGATTTTTTTGCTTTTGGAAATTTGTCAATCTTGATAAACTATACAAAATCAAGCTTTGTTGATGTTAAGTGATAAATACAAATTATACACATTAATCATCCCTCAAATTTAACCTTTTAATTCATTTTTTATGCTTAATTAACAAGTCATAAGCATATTATGCCAATTCAGGTTCATATTGGGCTCAATTACATTTTTCAGCATTAAACTGTTTTCGTATTTCAAGCATAACTTGAGTTATAGACATCTAAAAATTATGTTCTTTATATTGTAGGAAAGATAAAAGAAAGCCCTACAACTTTGATGAAGAACCCAAAAGCTAAATCGGATGGCTAGTGAGTCAAAATGGGCTTGGAAGACCGAATAGTCAGCATCATATGGAAACCTGACCAGCACTCAGTGATTGGGCCATAACTTGGGCTAGAAAACTCCTTTTGGGCTCAACCCAGCGGCATTTGAAAGCTAAGATCCAGAGCTTGATTTCATTTGAAGAAAACTCTCTTGGATTTTGCCAGATTGAGGATGATATGCTCAGTGCAAGTGGGAGACAAGTAGGTGAATGATAGCTAGAGTAGGTGAATAATTCAAAGTAATGGACAAATGCATTAGGTAATTGATCAATAAGTCCATTTGTGGACAAAATATGCTTAGTCATGGCTGAGTGATCATGTTTGGAATGACATCTTTTCCCCTCCTATAAATAGGAGGGCTTGCTAGGGAGAAGAGCATCCAAGTTGTAGTAGAAATTACTAAGAGTTTCATTTACTTTTGTTCATCTTTTTGTAAAGTTTTTATGGAAGGCTAAGTTTTTATTCAATTCAAGGAGTCAAGCTTATTTTCATCTTGGTTTTGAGGTTTGATCTTCATTTACATGCTGATTGAATTACATCTACCATGCTTTTCTACTCCACTTGTTTCAATTCCATATTTCTTTTATCAAAGCTTGATTGGTTAACATGTTTTGGTTATGAAATTTGTTATTGATGTATGTTGTACTCTTGATTGGTTAATCATCATACAATGATTGAAAAGCATATAGTAAGCAATTAAATTGAAGGTGTTCATTTAATTATTTACTTCAATTGGGTTTCGTTTATAAAATTGATTTGGATCTAACATAAGATTTTATGGTTATTTGATCTTGTTAATCTTAATCAATTGAATTTTGGAAATTATTTCAGTAGTGAATCCGGGATCATTGTAGGGGTTCCACATGATTCTAAGTTGATAGATTTAATCTCTTGAATGCATGTTATTAATAACCAATGATTTACCATGAAAATAGCCTCTGAATTCCTTGGATTGATATTGTCTTGAATTGATTCAACCTTTACTTTTAACTTGATCTTTTATTTTCTTTAGTTTATTCCAATCAATCAAACCCCCCCCCAAAGAAGGATTAATTTGAGTGGATCTTCAGGGTTCGACCCGATTTATACCATTCTACTACAAGTAGTTTGCAGATCGGAGAATTATAAGTATAATTTTGTGCAGGTTCGATAACTGTCAAAATTTTGGCGCCGTTGCCGGGGATCTACTTGATAGTATCCTTTTATCTATTTTTTTATTGTGATATTTTTTAGTTCTTTTGTTTTCTTGTGTTTTCCTAGTTTATGACTAGATCTTCTACTTCAAAATTAATTGAATTTGATCTAGAAATTGAAAGAACTTTACACATATCTAAGAGAAAATTGTTAGCTCAAGTTAAACAACCTGTTGATATAAATCAATTTGAACAAATGGCTAACAATGTGCAGGATAGAACTTTAAGGGAGTTGGTTGCTCCTGATGTTACATACCAACCTTTGTGCATTCAATATCCGAACTTGGATGTTGATTTTGAACTTAAATCTGGTTTAATTCACTTGCTTCCTAAATTTCATGGTCTTGCAGGAGAAGATCCACACAAACATCTAAAAGAGTTTGAAGTGGTTTGCTCCTCCATGAAACCTCAAGGAGTTGCTTAGGAGCACATCAAATTGAGAGCTTTTCCTTTCTCACTTACTGATGTTGCTAAAGATTGGTTGTTTTATCTTCCTGCAGATTCTGTAACATGTTGGAATGACATGAAGAAGGTATTCTTGGAGAAATACTTCCCTGCTTCAAGAACTGGTGCTATCAGAAAGGAAATTTGCGGAATTAGGCAAATGACTGGAGAGACTCTATACGAGTACTGGGAGAGATTTTTAAAGTTGTGTTCCAGCTGTCCACACCACCAAATAAGCAATCAACTTTTAATCCAATACTTTTATGAAGGATTATTGCCTATGGAAAGAACCATGATCGATGCAGCAAGTGGTGGTGCATTAATGAACAAAAGCATCCATGAAGCAAGAAGCCTTATCTCTACCATGGCTTCCAACACCCAACAATTTGGGACCAAAATCACGCCAACTCGGGCAGTGAACGAAATTCAAGTGTCACAAGAAGAACAACAAAGGCTGTAGAATAGACTTTGTAAAAGTAGAGAATAGGATTACTGAATTGCTTGAGGAGAAATACCTCAACAGCTGCATATTTATATACATGATTTACACTCACTAATAAAGGAAACGTAGGAAATATAATCTGTACAAAATAAGGAAACATAGACCTATACAAAAATAAGGAAATACAGCTATACAAATCAACGCTTAATGTGGTTTCCTAGTTTCCTTAAATACATTTATTCTATTCTAATTTCCGTAAATAGGAGATATTCTCTAACACTCCCCCTCAAGCTGGAGCATACAAATCATATGCACCAAGCTTTCCACAAAGAAATTGCATTCGAGGACCTCGAAGGGACTTTGTCAAAATGTCTGCTAGTTGGTCATTAGAGTTAACAAACTCAATGACAACTTCCTTGGAAAGAACCTTTTCCCTGATAAAGTGACAGTCATTCTCTATATGCTTTGTTCTTTCATGAAAGACTGGGTTGGACGCAATGTGGAGTGCAGCTTGGTTATCACAATATAACTTCATCTCATTAACGTTACCAAACTTCAACTCCCTAAGCAACTGTTTCACCCAGATGAGTTCACAAGTAACCAATGCCATAGCACGATATTCAGCCTCAGCACTTGATCGAGCAGCAACTTGTTGTTTCTTACTCTTCCAAGATATGAGATTTCCACCTACAAAGACACAATAACCTGAAGTGGAGCGTCTATCAATGGGAGAACCAGCCCAGTCTGCATCTGAATATCCGACAACATGAGTGTTTCCTTTGTCTTCATAAACCAAACCTTGACCAGGAGCATTTTTAATGTATCTCAGAATTCTAGTTATTGCATTCCAGTGATCAACACAAGGGGATTGCATGAACTGACTTACTACACTGACTGCAAAAGAGATATCTCGTCTGGTTATAGTAAGATAGTTTAGTTTCCCAATCACCTTTCTATACCTTTCAGGATCTGGATAGAGCTCCCCCTGATCTGGTAAAAACTTGCTATTTGGATCCATAGGAGTGTCAACAGGCTTACAATTTATCATTCCTGTTTCCTCCAATATATCTAAAGCATACTTCCTTTGTGAAACTGTAATACCACTTCTAGATTGAGCAACCTCCAAACCAAGAAAGTAATTTAGTTTACCCAAATCTTTGGTTTGAAAATGATCAAACAAATGTTTCTTTAACCGAGATATTCCCTCATGATCATCACCTGTAATGACTATATCATCCACATAAACCACAAGATAAATACACCTACCAACTGAATTATGTTGATTAAACACTGAATGATCAACTTCACTGCGAGTCATACCAAACCTTTGTACCACTGTGCTAAACTTCCCGAACCAAGCTCGAGGAGACTGTTTCAGACCATAAAGAGATCTCTTCAACTTACACACCAAGCCAGACTCCCCCTGAGCAACAAACCCAGGTGGTTGCTCCATATAGATTTCTTCTGCAAGGTCTCCATGAAGGAATGCATTCTTGATGTCAAGTTGAAGTAACGGCCAATGGCGAATGGCTGCCATGGCAAGAAGAAGGCGAACAGAAGCCATCTTAGCGACGGGAGAGAATGTGTCGCTATAATCAAGGCCATATGTTTGAGTGTATCCCTTAGCAACCAAGCGAGCTTTAAGACGATCAATACAACCATTTGAATCAACTTTCACAGCATATACCCATTTGCATCCTACAACTTTCTTCCCCGGAGGAAGGTGAACGAGATCCCATGTGCCACTATGCTCAAGAGCAGTCATTTCATCAATCATAGCTTGCCTCCATCCCGAATGAGAAAGTGCCTCACTGTCACTTGTAGGAATAGAAACAGAGGACAAAGAAGATACAAAGGCAAAGTATGATGGTGATAAACGATGAAAACTGAGAAAGTTGTAGATGTGATGAGGATTTCGAGTGGATCGAGTACCTTTCCAGAGAGCAATGGGAGGACTTGATTGGGAGGACTTTGGTAGGGTCGTGATAGGAGAAGCCGTTGGAGTTGGACATGAATCACTAGGATCTTCTATTATGTTTTCTGTTGGTGGAAGAACTTGTTGTGTTCTTCGTGGATATGTGATGATAGGGTGCTGCGAAGTACCAGACTGAGTCTCTCCAGGCTGGATAGAACCAGGGGACGAAACCTGCAAAGGAGACAGAGGTGGACCAAAATAGGGAATTGGTAATACATTAGAGATTGTATTAGACTCAACGGAAGAGGTGAAGTATGGTGTTTCTTCAAAGAACGTGACATCTGCAGAAATATACCAACGATGTGAGGAAGGACAATAACACCGATACCCTTTTGTAGCCTGGAATAGCCGACAAAGACACATTTGATAGCACGAGGAGACAATTTGTCTGTACCTGGAGAGAGGTTATGAACAAAACAAATACAACCAAACACACGAGGAGGGACAACATATAGAGACTTTGTGGGAAATAATAATTTGTGAGGTACCTGGTTGTTAATAACAGAAGAAGGCATACGATTGATGAGATAACAAGCTGTTAAAACAACATCCCCCCAAAAGTGTAGAGGCATATTTGTATGTAATAACAAAGTTCTGGCAGTCTCAATAAGATGACGATTTTTTCTTTCAGCCACACCATTTTGTTGAGGGGTGTGGGGACATGTAGACTGATGTAGAATGCCATGAGATGACATAAACGATGAAAACTCGTGAGAGAAATATTCTTTGGCATTGTCACTCCTTAAAATCTTAATTGATTTGCTAAATTGATTTTGTATCTCAATATAGAATGACTTGAATATAGAAAATAACTCGGACTGTTCTTTCATTAGAAACAACTAAGTAAACCTAGAAAAGTCATCTATAAAGGTGACAAAATACCTAAATCCTAATGAATTAGAGACGCGACTAGGACCCCATATATCAGAATGAATAACAGTAAAAGGTTCTATTTGATTTTGAACCTGAGTAGGAAAGGAAGAACGAACATGCTTCCCAAGTTGACATGACTCACAATCTAAGGACTTCAATTTTACAAGACATGGAACCATAAGTTGAAGTTTCTGTAGACTGGGATGACCAAGACGTTGATGAAGAAGATGGGGAGACTCAGTAGCAGCACATACTGTTGGAGACGTGGTCTTCAAATAGTAGAGTCCTTGTGATTCATGTCCTATGCCAATCGTCTTCCCCGTACCGCGATCCTGAATAATGAAAGAGTCGGAATCAAAGGTGACTGAGCAATTAAGTGAATGAGTGAGCTGACTCAAGGAAGTCAAATTAAAGGGACACCCAGGCATAAATAGTACAGATTTTAATGAGACAGATTGAGTGGGAGAAACATGACCAATGCCTTGGACAGGTACTTTACTACCATTAGCTAGAGTAATAGAGCGAGAAATCTCAAGTAAAGGAGAAGAAAACAATGATCGATTACCAGACACATGGTCAGAAGCACCAGAATCAATAATCCAAGATGTCGGATTATGACAGGTATGAGATAGACAAACTGTAGGATTACCAGTATGAGCAATTGTAGTTGTGGCTGACTGATCCTGTTTGGCTGCCTTCCATTGCATATACTCTTGGATTTCATCTTCAGAAAAAGACATAGGTTGCTTTCCTGTCATAACTTCATGCCTCCTACTATCCTCTTGTATAGGCATAGACTGAGTAAGGTTGACCATTTTCTCAGGAAAACCATGAATAGAATAGCATGTCTCCTGAGTGTGACCTGGTCTTTTGCAATAAGTGCAATAGGAACGATTGCCCCATCGGCCTCCACGACCTCCTCGACTACCTCTTCCTCCACGGTTTGCACGTCCTCCACGAAAAACTGAAGTGGTCATCATTGCAGATCCATCAGTTGTGTTAAGATGAGAATTAGAGGTTTTGGGTGGAGGGACTCTCAACAGGCGAGTGATAAGATTTTCCATGGTAGGAACGTCTTGTGCGGTCAAAATTTGATCACGAAGAAGGTCAAAGTCGGGATGCATGGCTCGTAAGGCCATTACCACATACAAATTTTCTAATTTGTTTTGGAGGCCCTGAAGAGTGTCGGCTTGCAAGAACATCTTCAATTCTTCTACAGCTGCCTGTAATTGTGGAACAAATGTTGACATATCATGATCCGTTTGCTTGAGGGATGCCAATTTTTTAGCAGAGTCATACAGACGCTGAATATCATTGGCAAACAGATTCCGAGCCTTGCTTCAAAAGGTGAAACATGTTTTAAAGGCCCTGAGATTTATCAAAGTAGTGGATTCCACAGATTGCCATAACAGGGCACACAGTTGATAATCTAACTTTTTCCATTGACTCTGATTTTCCAAAGGAATTTCAGACACTGACATCTCTAGGTGATCAACAAGACCCTGACCTAGAAACCAAAGTTCAACAGAAGCTGACCAAGCTAGATAATTCTTTCCATTTAGCTTTTCAGAGGTGATTGTAGGAGTACCTGAGAAGCTATAGGAGATGGAAGAATTTTGAGGTGTTGGCTGAACCTGACGTGGATCAACATGCTGAACAGGATCGTCATGCTCAGAATCAGACGTGGATGACGCCATGATGACCACTGCGAAGAAGACCGACGGACTGAGATCTGGATTTTGGGGTATTTGACCCCCAAAACGGACAGAGGAGGCCTGGACGAAGCTGACGGAGCCGGCGGCGGAGCAAACGGAGGCCTGGAAGGCGGCGCGTGGCTTACACGCGCCGACAAGGACAGCGGATGGTGGCGGCGCGTGAGGGCGCGTGCGGAGGCAGACGGCGGCGCTGTTTTCGGGGATCAATAGATCGGCTCCTTCTGTGTCTGTTTCTGACGTTTCGGTGGCCGAACGGTGACTTCACGGTGGTCGGACGGTGACGGCAGGTGGCCGGACGGTGACTGCAGGTGGCCGGATGTTTCTGGACAGTGCTGGACAGTGGACTGTTAGAGAGGGACAGGGACAACGGACAGCGGACTAGTATTCTGACTTTTATCAGGCCCACAGGAAGTGAGCTTTGATACCATGTAAAAGTAGAGAATAGGATTACTGAATTGCTTGAGGAGAAATACCTCAGCAGCTGCATATTTATATACATGATTTACACTCACTAATAAAGGAAACGTAGGAAATATAATCTGTACAAAATAAGGAAACACAGACCTATATAAAAATAAGGAAATACAGCTATACAAATCAACGCTTAATGTGGTTTCCTAGTTTCCTTAAATACATTTATTCTATTCTAATTTCCCTAAATAGGAGATATTCTCTAACAGTCTTGATGAGCTAACATCCTTAGTGAGACAAGTGGCAATATCTCAGTAACAACCTTCTCAAACACAACAACTACTTTTGCAAGCACCGGAAAAGGTATGTGGTATCTGTAAT
Organism: Sesbania bispinosa; assembly: GCA_026901365.1. Classification (NCBI taxonomy): domain Eukaryota; kingdom Viridiplantae; phylum Streptophyta; class Magnoliopsida; order Fabales; family Fabaceae; genus Sesbania; species Sesbania bispinosa. Next base: position 106,159 of record QLOH01000932.1, on the reverse strand, counting down.
TGCTCATCTCATCCAACTGATGTTTGCCCTACCATTCAAGCAGGTGAATTTGTTGCTGTAACTGGAGCTTTCCATGGGAGATCACAACAACAACAACGTTATGATCCTTACTCAAATACATATAATCCTGGATGGAGAGATCATCCCAATTTGAGGTGGGGTAACAATACAAGACCACAACCCCAACAACAGTTTCAGCATAATGCAGGTACTAGTAGACCATCTTACCAGCAACCTGTGAGACATCAAATGCATCAACAAAATGTTGCAGCTCAGCAGCCTTCACAACCTAACTCTGAACCTTCACTAGAAGATCTTGTGAAGCAAATGGCTGCAACAAATCTGCAATTCCAACAAAGGACGGAGGCTACCATTCAAAATTTAGAAATTCAAATTGGACAACTTGCCTCTTCACTAAATGAGATGCAATCTAAAGGTTCCGATAAGTTTCCTGCTCAACCAGTGGTGAACCCCAATGTCAATGCAATTTCCCTTCGATCTGGAAGGGTGATGGATGAGTCAAACATACAGAAAGCTGCTAAAAAACCTAGACTTCATTCAAACAATGCACCAGATAATACAAAAGTATAACCATTGGATCATGCAGAAGGAGCAAAGCCATCAGATGATGATGCATCTTTTTGAAATTCTGAGAAAAGTATGCAGCAGAATGTACCACTACCATTTCCTCAAAGAGCTGCGAAATCCAGGAAGGTAGACGAGATGGAGAAGGAGATCTTGGAAACCTTTAGAAAAGTGGAAGTCAATATTCCACTTCTGGAGGCAATCAAGCAAATTCCAAGATATGCTAAGTTTCTCAAAGACTTGTGCACACACAAAAGAAGGCTGAAGGGAGATGAAAAGATTAGTATGGGGCAAAATGTTTCAGCCATCATTCAACAAATGCCCACAAAGTGCAAAGATCCAGGGACGTTTACTATCCCTTGCATAATTGGCAATTGTAAATTTGAAAATGCTTTGTTAGATTTAGGTGCTTCAATTAATGTTATGCCTATGTCTATCTTTAACTCTCTTGCCATTGGACCTTTGCAGAGTACAGGTGTTGTCATCCAACCAGCTAATAGGAGTAATGCATACCCTGCTGGACTTATTGAGGATGTCCTTGTTAAAGTTAATGATTTGATTTTCCCTGCAGATTTCTACATTTTGGATATGGAGGGAGAGTCTAAATCCAATGAGGCTCCGATTATTCTAGGGAGACCATTCCTTAAGACAACTAGAACAAAGATTGATGTCCCTGCAGGAACTCTTTCCATGGAGTTTGGAGATGATATTGTCAGATTTAATATATTTGATGCTATGAAGCATCCCATGGAGGAGCACTTTGTTTTTCATATTGAGTTACTAGATGATCTGGTTGATGATACCTATTCTGAGCTGTTTAATGAAGATTTCCCTTCTTTTGCTTATTTACATTATGTTTACACCTGTAACAATTGTGTAGATTCTATATTATGTCCTGTTTGTGCTGAGATTGATACTTACTTGTAGGAGGATTTTCATGATGCAGGTAGTATACATCATGATGATGGTGTACCTGCTGATTCAACAGAGCTAGAAGGTAATGATTTGATTGAATTGGATGTTGTTGAGTTACAGGTTGCAGATGTAATTCCATCCACCAGGACACCTCCCTCAATTGAGCAACCACCTACATTGGAGCTCAAACAACTCCTAAAGCATTTGAAGTATGCTTATTTAGAGCAGAATGAAAAGTTACCTGTGATTATTTCAACAAGTCTTCAGGCTGAGCAAGAAGAAAGGTTGTTGCAAGTCTTAAGGAAGCATAAAAGGGCAATTGGATGGACCTTAGCTGACATTCCTGGTATTAGCCCTTCTATGTGCATGCATAGGATCTTACTTGAAGATGGAGCTAAACCAATAAGGCAGCCACAAAGACGTCTAAACCCTCTAATTTTGGATGTCGTGAAGAAGGAGGTGACCAAGCTTTTACAAGCTGGCATCATTTATCTTATATCTGACAATCATTGGGTAAGTCCGGTCCAAGTGGTCCCGAAGAAGACTGGCCTCACAGTAGTGAAGAATGATAAGAATGAGCTTATTCCTACCAGAGTGCAAAACAGTTGGAGAGTTTGTATTGATTATAGGAAACTTAACCAAGCAACTAGAAAGGATCATTTCCCTTTGCCTTTTATTGATCAAATGCTTGATCGTTTAGCTGGGAAATCTCATTATTGTTTTCTTGATGGCTTTTCAGGTTATTTCCAGATTCATATTGCACCAGAGGACCAGGAAAAGACCACATTCACTGCCCATTTGGAACTTTTGCCTATAGGAGGATGCCATTCGGCCTATGCAATGCCCCTGGTACCTTCCAGCGGTGCATGGTCAGTATCTTTGCTGACTTCCTTGAAAAGTGCATGGAGGTGTTCATGGACGATTTCACTGTGTATGGTTCTTCGTTTGAAACCTGTTTAGATAGTTTAGATAAGGTTTTACATAGATGCATTGAAACAAACCTTGTTCTTAATTTTGAGAAATGTCACTTTATGGTTGACCAGGGTATAGTGTTAGGAAATGTAATTTCAAAGAAGGGTATAGAAGTGGATCCTGCCAAGATTGATGTAATTTCTAGTTTACCTTACCCATCTTGCATTCGTGAGATTAGATCATTTCTTGGTCATGCAGGTTTTTACAGACGCTTCATCAAAGACTTCAGCAAGATAGCCCTTCCACTTTCTAACTTGCTACAAAAAGATGTTGATTTTAACTTTGATGACAGGTGTAAGGAGGCTTTTGATCAACTCAAGAAATCATTGACAACAAATCCAATTATCAAGCCACCAGATTGGACACTCCCTTTTGAGATCATGTGTGATGCATCCAATTATGCTGTGGGAGCTGTCCTTGCACAAAGAGTTGGAAAATTTCCTCATGTCATATATTATGCTTCTAGAACTTTAGATGCTGCACAAGATAACTATACTACCACTGAGAAAGAATTATTAGCTATTATTTTTGCACTTGATAAATTCAGATTATATTTGCTTAATTCTAAAGTGGTTGTTTTTACTGACCATGCAGCACTGAAGTTCCTATTGAAGAAGCCAAATTCAAAACCAAGGTTAATTAGATGGATGTTGCTACTTCAAGAGTTTGATTTGGAGATTAGGGACAAGAGCGGTGCAGAAAACATGGTAGCTGATCATTTAAGCAGAATTGAGAGAGCACCTGACTCCCTCCCTATTCATGATTCTTTTCCTGATGAACAACTTTTGGAGCTGCGTGACACCACCCCCTGGTTTGCTGATTTAGTTAATTACTTGGTTGCATCTATTTTGCCTACACATGCATCTAGGGCACAAATAGATAAACTTAAAAGTGATTCTAAATATTATGTATGGGAAGATCCCTACCTGTGGAAATTTTGCAACGATCAAGTCATTAGGCGTTGTGTGCCAGATCATGAGTTTAATTCCATTCTAGATTTTTGCCATACATTTGCATGTGGTGGGCACTTTGGACCTCAATGTACTGCTACAAAAGTTTTGGACTCTGGTTTGTATTGGCCTACCTTGTTTCGTGATGTTTACAAGTATTGTAAGAATTGTGAACAATGCCAAAGAATGGGCAACATATCACGTAGAAATGAGATGCCTCAACAACCATTGTTGTTCTGTGAGGTGTTTGATGTTTGGGGCATTGACTTCATGGGACCTTTCCCTAACTCTTTTAGTTTCAATTTTATTTTACTGGCTGTGGATTATGTTTTTAAATGGGTAGAAGCAAAAGCCACCCGCATTGATGACTCTCATGTTGTGATTGACTTTGTCAGGTCTAACATTTTTAACAGGTTTGGAATTCCAAGGGCAATCATCAGTGATCAAGGATCTCATTTCTGCAATAGGAACATGGCATCCTTGTTGAAGAAATATGGGGTGATGCACAAGATGTCTACACCATATCATCCTCAAACAAATGGTCAAGCTGAAGTATCCAACAGGGAACTCAAACAAATTCTGGAGAAAACAGTCCAACCGAATAGGAAAGACTGGAGGAAAAGGCTTGATGATGCTTTATGGGCTTACAGAACAGCTTATAAAACTCCTATGGGGATGTCCCCTTACAGGATAGTCTTTGGCAAAACATGCCATCTACCTGTAGAGATTGAGCACAAAGCATATTGGGCTGTTAAGCAATGCAATTTGAACTTGGATAAAGCTGGAATGCATAGAAAGCTTCGATTGCAAGAACTTGAAGAAATTCGGTTAGAAGCATATGAGAATTCCAGAATTTACAAGGAAAAGACTAAAGCATTCCATGACAAGATGATAACAAGAAAAGAGTTCATTGTTGGACAAAAAGTTCTCTTATATAATTCTCGTCTTAAGCTGATGCCTGGTAAGTTACGTTCTAGATGGTTAGGTCCATTTGTGGTTACTAATGTTTTTCCTTATGGTGCAGTAGAGATCACAGATGAGACAACCAAAAAGGTCTTCAAGGTAAATGGACATCGGCTTAAGCCTTTCTATGAGGGTTTTCAAGAGCATACGGTGGAAGAGGTGCACCTGCACAATGCCACCTACTTGGCTTGACTTAAAGTAGAAATTTTTCTTCCCAATTCTTTTTTCTATTTTTCTTGAGTTATTGTTGTTAATGATATGTGTTTTTCATTTTGTTGATTATGTGTGGAAAGTTTTCTAGAGTTTTCATTATTTTTATCTTATTATTATTGTGTTTGTTGTGCAATGCTTCGATTTGTTTTCCTTAACTATTATATATACAGAACAATCCACTCTTGCACTAAACAACTTTGCTAGAGAGAAAGAATGGAGGAAACCCTCGCCAAGCTCAGAGTTCGGTTTCCTACTCTCCCTCAAGACGATCTCAGGAAAATTTACAGATGTAGACTTGAAAGGCTAAGAGTACTGATGCGCTAAGGCCTTCCTGAGGATGTACGCTGGATCATCGAGGCCAAGGTACGCTTAGCAGGTGAATTTCAAGATTCATTTGCTAGACATTTGTCAGGAATGGGTAGGAGTTCTTTTTCTAAAAAAAGAAGAGCAAAAAGAATGCAAGTTTGTTATAAGTATGCAAGATGGAATTGTAACTCGAGATGTAAGAATGTCGGAATGACTTCTATAAATCGAGAAGATAAAATTAAATTCATTAAGGATGGACTGAGTAAGGAGTCTTTGGATAACATTAGCCAGGCTCTTGAGACACATCCTAGTGGACAGGTTCAAATGGTTCTTCTTGATTTAGCTGAATTATTCCGAAGGGAGAAGGAACAATATAGTCTTGGGAATCTGACTCTAAAAGACCCTGTTTGCCAGTTTTATAAGAAAATTGGATGGGAAGCAAATCCCCGACTCATAGAAGGCGTTCAAGCCGTTACTGGACGTAAAACCAGAGGAAGATGTGAGCCAAAATCATAACTACTGTTCATATGCATGTGCATCTTTTCAGTTGTATCTTTTTAACTTTATAATTCACGATTGTCTTTAATTTGTTTTGAGTTTTCTTTTCAGCTGATCCTTTTTGACTTTATAATTCATGCGTATCTTTGTTTATCCTTACTTGACTCTTCATCGGCTAACACTTAATAAAAAAAGAAAAATACAAAAAAAAGAAAAAAAATCTGACAATTTGATCTTTGTACCGGTTATTTCATCTTTATAAATTCCCACTATCACAAATGATTGGTACAACAAAATGTCTTCCTTTAAAGAAATTGCAGGACCACCTACACGCAGATTCCACAGTTTCTGTGTCTTTGGTGGAACCAATCTCGGAAAGGATGAAGCATTTCGGCATGCAACTTATGACCTTGGTAAAGCATTGGCTGCTAGAAAGATCAATTTTGTGTATGGAGGGGGAGTACAAGACCTGAAGGGTTGTACAGCAGGAACTGCAATCACAAGAGGGAGCCAAGTTTTGGGTGTTGCTCTAATGGATGGTAATAACCAGAAGACCACAAACCTTACCCTAGGCACCGTACTGAAGGTTTCAACAATGCAGGAACGTATGGCACAAATGCTATACAAATCTAATGCATTTATTGCATTACCTGGTGGTCTCGGAACCTTAGAAGATATCTTCACTGTTGTGTCTTGGGCCAATTCTAACTTCCACCAAAAGCCATTAGGGTAATGGTTTTTATAATGGTTTGTTAAGTTTTCTGGAACAGGCTATGCATCAAGGATTCATACCTCAAGGACTGCAAAGAATCATGGCATGCTCTTTAAATGCTAACGAACGTCTTGAACAAATGCAAAACCTTTCACTTGGACCTTATGAATCAGGAAAGCAGGTGGACAAGAATAACAAAGATGATGGAAGGAAGGAAGATCCTGATACCACTCTCCGGTTGTAACTTTCCTTCCTCTTAAAGTTGTGCTTGTATAGTTTTTCATTTAAATATTAATTTTCAAAAAAAAAAATCACCAATCTATAAAGACATTAGGGACAATGTCTTGATTAGGTTGGGGGAAGGAAAAGATGGTCCGTTTTTTTAAAAAAAAATTAATAGGATGGCAGAGTAAGGAGTTATGTTTAACTCTTGATACGCATCCCGTTAGTTTAAGAAAAAAAAAGAATTTGTGTTTTTTGTTTTAAGCTTTCCAGTAAAGTTAACAAGTGTAAAAGAAAACATAGAAAAAAGGTGATTTTAAGATTTTTATAACATGATTGAATTGATTCCTAACATCTTGAAATTAATTGGTTTGGCAACAGAGATTTGAATTGAATGGATCAATTTTGATAGTTATTAGCCGTGAGGATTTGAGCCTTGTTGACAAATTAAACTTTCTTTCTTGTGTGATTTTCACCCATGGAATTTGTTACTTCAGAACTTGCTTTGATTCTTTTTTAAACTACTCTTGCACGTACATGAACAAAAATGATTGAGGCAAATTTTTCTTTCACTTGAATAAATTACCCAGTTAAATAGCTAACCTTACATTATTTTCCTTTGAATCACCCTTTAAGCCTTATTTGTTGTCTCTCGTTCCATACTTAAGTATAAGACCAAACTTTTACCTAACCTTATAGAATAGAAGAGTATTGGATTTATCATAAGAATGGATTCTTGAACAAGTGTGGGGGAATGTTAATTATGTGGGTTGCTACATACTTAGTGCTTCTTTGTTATGTACAAAAAAAAAACTAGAAAAAAAAGAAAAAAAAAAGAAGATATGCAAAAAGAATGAAGAATCCAAATGATTTAATGATGTACTTAAACTTCAATGTTTAATTTCACATGTATCTATCACACTTGTTACTTGGATTCATTCTCCAAACCTCTTTTACTCTCTTTGGTTTAACTTGTCATATTTATTCGTACCTCTCCATAATTGTCACTCCATTAGTACCCTAATAAAGACCTCTTGATTTGTGGATGTATGTGTAATTTGCAGTGGATAAGTAGAAGATAAGCAAGCTTATGATAGTGCAATTTTCATGGGTCAAATTTGAGAGAAACACAGACCTTTTAAACACTTGAGAGATTGAGAGTACTTCCTGCGAGGTTCTATCGATTTGAATCCACTATTTTCAATTGAAGTTGCCTTTCTATTTTGAGATGCATAAAGATACGAATTCATGAATGTTACAATGTCTTGTAATCACCTTTAGCTCATGTTTTCTTTACATTTCACTAATTTCATTGGAAAGCACCTCTTTGAGTCAATAATTTATGCTTGTTTCCAATTTTGCCCGGGACGTGCAAAAGGTAAGTGTGGGGTAATTTGATAAATACAAATTATACACATTAAAAATCCCTCAAATTTAACTTTTTAATGCATTTTTTATGCCTAATTAACAAGTCATAAGCATATTATGCCAATTCAGGTTCATATTGGGTTCAATTATATTTTTCAGCATTAAACTGTTTTCGTATTTCAAGCATAACTTGAGTTATAGACATCTAAAAATTATGTTCTTTATATTTAATGAAATATAAAAGAAATCCCTACAACTTTGATGAAGAATCCAAAAGCTAAATCGGATGGCTAGTGAGTCGAAATGGGCTTGGAAGACCGAATAGTCAGCATCATATGGAAACCTGACCAGCACTCAGTGATTGGGCCATAACTTGGGCTAGAAAAATCCTTTTGGTCTCAACGCAGCGGCATTTGAAAGCTAAGATCCAGAACTTGATTTCATATGAAGACAACTCTCTTGGATTCTGCCAGATTGAGGATGATATGCTCGGTGCAAGTGGGAGACAAGTAGGTGAATGATAGCTAGAGTAGGTGAATAATTCAAAGTAATGGACAAATGCATAAGGTAATTGATCAATAATTCCATTTGTGGACAAAATATGCTTAGTCATGGCTGAGTGATCATGTTTGAAATGGCATCTTTTCCCCTCCTATAAATAGGAGGGCTTGCTAGGGAGAAGAGCATCCAAGTTGTAGTAGAAATTACTAAGAGTTTCATTTACTTTTGTTCATCTTTTTGTAAAGTTTTCATGGAAGGCTAAGTTTTTATTCCATTCAAGGAGTCAAGCTTATTTTCATCTTGGTTTTGAGGTTTGATCTTCATTTACATGCTGATTGAATTACATTTACCATGCTTTTCTACTCCACTTGTTTCAATTCCATATTTCTTTTATCAAAGCTTGATTGGTTAACATGTTTTGGTTATGAAATTTGTTATTGATGTATGTTGTACTCTTGATTGGTTAATCATCATACAATGATTGAAAAGCATATAGTAAGAAATTAAATTGAAGGTGTTCATTTAATTATTTACTTCAATTGGGTTTCGTTTATAAAATTGATTTGGATCTAACATAAGATTTTATGGTTATTTGATCTTGTTAATCTTAATCAATTGAATTTTGGAAATTATTTCAGTAGTGAATCCGGGATCATTGTAGGGGTTCCACATGATTCTAAGTTGATAGATTTAATCTCTTGAATGCATGTTATTAATAACCAATGATTTACCATGAAAATAGCCTCTGAATTCCTTGGATTGATATTGTCTTGAATTGATTCAACCTTTACTTTTAACTTGATCTTTTATTTTCTTCAGTTTATTCCAATCAATCAAACCCCCCCCCCCCCCGCAAAGAAGGATTAATTTGAGTGGATCTTCAGGGTTCGACCCGGTTTATACCATTCTACTACAAGTAGTTTGTAGATCGGAGAATTATAAGTATAATTTTGTGTAGGTTCGACAACTGTCATTAAGTCAATTACAAATGATTTTGACCTTGTTGAAGAGATCCTGACCATCATTGAAGATGATCTTCGAGATTTCCTTGAGATGTTTGAGAGGTTGAAAAATGATTCTGAGAAGCCACTATATGAAGGATGTACTAAATTCACAAGGTTGTTCGCGTTGTTAAAGTTATATAACTTAAAAGCGGGCAATGGATGGACCGACAAAAGCTTCACAGACTTACTAAAACTTTTGAAAGATATGCTTCCAAATGATAATGTGCTTCCTAGTCGAACATATGAGGCCAAACAAATGTTATGTTCCATTGGAATGACCTATTTGAAGATACATACATGTCTTAATGATAATTGCATTCTATTTCACAATGAGTATGCCTCATTAAACGAATGTTCTAAATGTAATGCCTCGCTATATAAAAAGGAGTAATCATCTCCAATGAAGGTGATGTGGTATTTCCCCATGATACCGCGATTTAGGCACATGTATCATAGTGTAAATGATGCCCAATTATTGACATGGCATGCAGATGGGAGGATTAAAGATGGCAAACTTTGACACCCACGGATTCTCCTCAATCGATGAAAATTGATCATGATTGTCCTAATTTCGGGTAGGGTTGTGCATAGATCAGATATTACAAAAAATTGAACCAAAACCAAACTCAAACCTAATTTATGGATAAGATTAAAAAACGATCCACTTTTGTAATGGTCGAACCAGTTTGATTTGAACCGAACCAGATCATGGATTTCGAACCAGTTTTGAACCGAATCATGGATCTGAACCGGTTTTGAAATGAATTCATGGATCTGAACCGATTTTGAAACGGATTCATCGATCTGAATCTGTTTTTGGTGTAAGAACCAGTTTTGAAACTATTTTTTAGAACCTGTTAGCTAAATAGTAAAAGCTTATCTGAAACATGGTTTTCTGTTGCCTGATCCAAGTAAGGGTTGCTAGTGTGTGTGTGTGTGTGTGTGTCAACATATTTCAACTTTCCACATTTTTTGTCACTGTTAAATTCCTCTTGTTTTTCTTACCCCTCATTTACTTACTTTATTTACAAACCAATGCAGATGACAAAACAAACAAGTCCTGGTTTTCTCAATAAAGCATAATTATTTTTATGGAAATTCATATTGAAAAATTTGCATATCAATATCAAGCCTGCACATAAGCAACAACCAAATAACAAGTCTGGAAGAAGAAAGGCTAGAAACTCGGGTTTACATGGTTTTCATAATATTATAGTAAATATGATATCAGGTACCGGTACACATGCAGTTTCACAGCAGAGCTATATTTCATTAATGGATTATTAAATCCAACTAATATCTTACTGCAACAAAGAAGGAATTATGTAGCAACACTTACAATTTGAAGGGAATCAAGCATGTGGTCAGGGTGCAGCGGAAATAAATGGATTCCCTCCCTTGTTATAATCGTTTTGCGAAAACACAAATCAAGACATAAAAGGTATTAAAACGAAAGGTCGTACCTTATTAGGATTACAAACGAGGCAAGAGTAGCCACGTCTCTATTGGTATCCACGCCAACAGCCGGACTAGGAAACCCTCCTCAGCTCTGCTAGTAGCCTTAGAAAGTAAGAAGCGATTGCTCATGTGTGTCTGGGGTAGTGCTTCTTATGCTCTATTTATAGAGTGGTGGCTAGGGTTTTACCCCCTCACTCACTTAACCCTCACACTTATGGGCCTGACCCATTATGTTATAATTCTAATTAAATTAAATTAGAATTATTATCATTTCCTAGTGGCTTGTTGTATGCGTGTGACCCAATAGATTTTAATATTTGGTTATAATATTAAAATAAAACCCTTTTATATTTAATATCATAAATAGTGAGCAGTATCTAGAAACACATCACTATCCAAATATTGAGATTATAAATAACTTTGATAAATCCTATTTTATGATAATAATTTATATGATCTATCCCTTTGTCCAAATATCTAATTGAACACAAGGGCATGGATTGTGTCAACCTTGTATAGTTCAATTTATATTTTCTTGATCCCCAAGTAGACTGTACAGAAAATAAATATCTCATATTTATCCTCCTAAGCATGGCCATGCATTTTGCAGTCTCACTTTATCAAGAGGCCTACAGGTATAACTCCTGTTACATAGGAGGGACAAATCTCATCTAGGGCACTCACATTCCTCCACATAATTTATTATATGTCCAAATATCAACTTTATTATCACCCTGTTACAGGTAACGTTTGATGATATTCAAAACACATAATTCCTTATGTAGGAATCGTAGTGATTTCAAGTCAAAGGACTTTATATATAACATTTATCAATTTAAGAAACGTTCATGACACTTATGTAACAATCCATGCAACATTCTTAAGGTGGGTCTGTCCAGTACACCATTACTCTTAATGTGTACCTATGTGAGCACATGATATCTCATATCCATGATTTGTGAGATGTGATCATCAATGAACTCACATACTAGTCTAAATGCATCTTTGTCCTAAGATGATACTTGACTAGGGACTATTTAAGAATAGTTCTTCATAAGATCTCACGATCAAGTCATCTACTTGATTTCTTATGAAGTTTAAGCTTACTATTCTAAGGACAATAACTATATTCTAAAAGAATAAGTTTGCCTTTATAAAAAAACTTGATACAAGTGATGGATGTTTATAAATATATAAGTCTCTAGTGCATATTCCTAACAATCTCCCACTTGCACTAGAGACATTCAGACATAACTCTTATGCCCAATGATCTAGTGTGCCCTTCATGCTTCTGTTGCACAAGGGGTTTAATGGGTTTGTAACAACGACGGTTTCTTGCTTTGAATTTTTCTAGCTTACAGCGCCACCATACTAACAAAACATATAATCTGATTGCGATCTTCAATTATCTTTGTCGGTTTGGAAGCTAGCATCAGTGTAACCCTTTACAAGCAGCTATTCCTCATATTTCAAGAATGAATCCTTAGTTCTTCTCAAGTACTTAAGGATGTTCTTGACTTTTGTCTAGTGACCTTCACCAAGATCAGACTGGTATATGCTAGTCATGCTTAAAGTATATGATATTTTTGGTTGAGTACATAACATGGCAAACATGATAGAACCTATAGTGGATGCATAAGAAATCTTATTCATGTGACCTCTCTCTTCTTCACTGGAAGGAGAATGAGCCTTAGATAGGCTTATACCATGTGACATTGGCAAAGATCCCTTCTCAGAATCTTGCATGTTAAACTGTTTTAACACTTTGTCTATGTATGTACTTTGACTTAGGCCAAGTAATCTTCGAGATCTATTTCTATAGATCCTGATACCTAACACATTGGTCGCTTTGCCCAAATCTTTCATAGGAAAAACAATCTCCTAACCAAGTCTTTACAGACTGAAGGGTAGGAATGTCATTTCCTATGAGGAGTATGTCATCTACATACAAAACCAGAAAAACAACTATATTGTCACTAACCATTTTGTAGACACAAGGTTCATCCTCATTTTTAATGAAACCAAACTTCTTTACAACTTCATCAAAATGAAGATTCCAGCTTCTAGAGGCTTGCCTTAATCCATAAATGGATCGTTGTAACTTGCATACCTTTCCAGTATTTCAGGTATAACAAAAACTTCAGGTTGTGTCATATAAACATCTTCAAGAAGGCTCCTATTTAGGAAAGTTGTCTTGATACCCATTTTCCAGATTCCATAATCATGGTAAACTGCAACAGCAAGCAAGATCCGAACAGATTTAAGCATGGCAATTGGGGAAAAAGGTTTCATCATAGTCTATACTATGAATTTGCGTGAAACCCTTTAGCTACCAATCGTGCTTTAAAGGTACTTACATTACCATCCATGTCAGTTTTCCTCTTTGAAAATCTACTTGCATCCTATGGGTTTTATCCCTTCGGGTGGCTCAATCAAGGTCCATACCTTGTTAGTGTACATGGAATCCATTTCAGATCTCATGGCATCAAGCCATTTCTCAGATTCTAGACTCAAAAGAGCTTCTTGGTAGATCACTGGTTCACCTTGATCCATTAGCAATACATCCCTTTCCTGAGACACAAGGAAACCATATCGCTCAGTTTGGTGACGTACCCTATCTGACCTACGCAAGTCTTGCGCTACTTGAGCAGGTGGCTCCACAACACTTTGTGGTATATGCTCTTGTTCCATTACCAGCTCATTGTTACTCTATGTTACTTGAATTTCTTCAAGTTCCACTTTCCTCCCACTTATTTTCTTAGAGACAGATTCCTTCTCTAAGAATACAACAGTCCTAGCGACAACCACTCTGCCTTTGTTAGGATTATGGAAGTAGTAACCCTCAGTTTCTTTTGGGTATCCCACAAATAAGCACTTATCTGATTTGGGTCCTAGCTTATCTGAAACTTGGCGTTTCTCATAAGCTTCACAACCCCAAATCTTCATAAAAGACATACCAGGTTGTTTCCCAGTCCATATCTCATATGGTGTCTTTATGATAGCCTTAGATGCAACACGGTTTAATGTGAAGGCTACTGTTAACAAAGCATGACCCCAAAAGGAGTCGGGGAGATCAGTATGACTCATCATAGACCGAACCATATCTGATAGAGTTCGACTTCTCCTTTCTGAAACTCCATTCCATTGAGGTGTTCCAGGAGGAGTGAGTTGAGATGTTATCCCACACTCTCTTAGATAGTCATCAAATTGTTGTTCTGAGTATTCTCCACCTCGATCTCATTGAAGTGTTTTAATGGTCTTGCCAAGTTGGTTTTATACTTCATTCTTAAATTCCTTGAACTCTTCAAAGGATTCGGATTTGTGTTCCATCAGATACACAAATCCATATGTACTGAAATCATCAGTAAAAGTGATGAAGTATTAAAAACCTCCTCTAGCCATTGTGCCCATGGGCCCATATACATCACTATGTATGAGGCAAAGAAGATCACCGACCCTTTCACCCTTTTCCGGTGAATGAGGTTTTGGTCATCTTCCCAAATAAATAAGATTCACATGTCTCAATTGATTCAAAATCAAATGAGTCTAAATAACCATCTTGGTGGAGTTTGGATATGCATTTCTCATTTATGTGGTCTAAGAAACAATGCCAAAGATAAGTCGGGTTCAAACCATTTATTTTGACCCTTATGTTATAGATAGGCACTTCTATGTCAAGAACATATTGTTCAACTTTGCACAACCATATCATTCAAATAAATTGAATTGTTTTTTATAAAAACACTCTTTTCTAAACAAGAAACGGAATTAAAATTCCCACTAATGGTAGGCACAAAATAACAATTATTTAGTTCAATAACTAGTCCAGTTGGCAAAGTTAAATAATAGGTTCCTACGGCTAAGGCAGCAACTCTTGCTCCTTTTCCCACACGTAGGTCGACTTCTCCTTTAGAAAATGACCTACTTCATTTAAATCCTTCACATTCACACTAATGTGAGATTCACATCTGGTATCCAATACCCAAGACGCAGAAATAGGTAAATTGACTTCTATAACATATATTCCTGAAGCGGACGTCTCACTTTCCTTCTTCTTGATCTTCTCCAGATACTTTACACAGTTTTCAATGTCCTGATTGGCCATAGTGGAAACATTTTCCTTCCTTAGCTATCTCGCCCATAGGTTTCAAGAATTTCTTTCTTGCCCTTTCCTTTTTCTAGGTTAGACCATCAATATGACCTTCCCTTTACCTTTTATTAATGTTTTGCTTAGCTGTTCTTAACATGCTTAGAAATTCTAGCAGCTATTTTGTCAACTTCATTCATGTTATAGTTCATGATGAATTGACTATAGCTGTCCAGCAACGATTGCAGTACAAGATCAGTGGCCAATTCTTGGCCTAATGGGAATCCAAGCCTTTCTGGGTTTTCAATGTACCCAATTGCTTTGAGTACATGAGCACTAACAGGGGTTCCCTCTGCCAGTCTACATTGATAAAGTGCTTTTGAGATTTCAAATCATTCAAGCCTAGCTTGTCATTGATAAAGTCTCTTTAAGTGTACAATCATATTGTACGCCTCCATATTCTCATGTTGTTTTCAGCATTCATGGTAGCAAGCACAAGGCAACCTACATCGAAAGCAACATCCAGACGCTTTCTAAAAGCATCCTTGTCAGCTTTCGAAGCATTTGCGATGGGTGTTTCAGGAATAGGCCCTTCCAGGACATGCAACCTTTTCTCATGCCTAAGGACAATCCTTAGGTTTCTATACCAGTCTAGAAAGTTAGTTCCAGACAGTTTGTCCTTCCCAAGGACAGATCGCAGTAAAAGATTATTTGTTGTGTTCAAAATTATGCATGTAAGTATCATAAAACAAACATATTTAATAAGGTCTTTAAATAAATATGTCTCCCACTATTTTGATTCAAAACAAGTACCCTCAATATAAAGAATCAGAAAATCCCATCACTAGATTTTCTAGTGGGCCAAGATCCATATTTCACCTAATTTTAAGTCAGCTTTGGTTGATCGCTTAAAAAAGGTTATTTAGGTAGGAACACGCTTTCCAATTGTATCTCATACAACTCTTGGATAGTTAGGTGAATAACTCTTATTCTAATTCATCTTATGAATTAATGCCTAACTTAGTGCCTCTAGGTTCTTCAATTCTATTGAATATACCTAGTTAAGTCAAAACCCAATGGCATGACAGTCGGATATTACTTTTATCCTATCGCGCCTCACTAAAATAGATAAATGTACCCTGCTTTGGCAGACCCACATTTAATCGATTCGAGTCTAGACGAGTGCCATACATTGGAAGGCAAAACATGACTTAATATTAGTGCCTTTGGGTTTTTTAATCCTATTGAATATACCCAATCAAAGACCAATGATTGACAATCGGATATTACGTTTATCCTATCGTGTCTTACTAGAATAGATAAATGTACCCTGCTTTGGCAGACCCACACTTAATCGATTCTAGTCTTGACGAGTGTCATTCATTGGAAGGCACACGAGCATTGAGGGATTTGATCGCTTTAATTTTATTCATTGTTAAACCATTTAACATACAATCATGCATCTCATACAAATATATGATATGGTTATGGCCTCCTAAAAACAAATACAAAATTACATCAACTATATAATCTTGTATATAATCTTGAGCTCTCCAAATCTCCCACTGAATCCATGCTCCATGTCCTCCCGGTTACATTACATAACAAGAAGAAACCTCGTTTAACAAACGAGGGGATAGAGATGAGAAAAGAATTACAAAAGGAATATAGGAGGTAAGGCACGACACGCAGGTCGTATTTAAATTAAAACAACTAAGGCCATAACCAATCATCATGCAAACTCAACATCCAATGATTGTATAACGAGTGATATAATAAGATGTATATATTAAGCGAGGTTGGATTACGCGCGTACAAAATAAAACATTACGCAGTGTCTCAAAACAAAAAACTGGATTTGATAAACACTCAACCAATCATCAATAAGTGTCTCGCATCAAACGAATACTTTACGAACCGATAAACGAGTAAGTCCCTCGTATCATTTGAATACGCTCTTGTCAGCAAATTGATAAGTGGCATGTTTATCGCAGCCAATATTTGAGTCAAGACAAGGTTTCAACAATTGAACCCTTTGATGCCCAAGACATGAACTCTTTCATGTTCCTTGGGACCCTCCAACATTAGAACATATAAACATATATATACATCGCACATAAAACAATCAATAAAAGGAACAAAAATAAACTGATTCTGAAAGTTGCGCTTCACCTGCGCTACAGCGTAGGTGAAGCGCAAGTATCAGAATCAAAATACGTAAACTGCGCTTCAGTCTACGCTGCAGCCTAGCCTGCAGCGCAGATCTGCGCTTCAGTCTGCGCTGCAGCGCAGGTTGCAGCCCATATATCAGCGCTACGTTTTATAGCAGAAAAATGACAAAAAAATCATAATCTTCACAAGATTAAAAAGCCTAAAACGTGTTTCTCGTAAACCAAAGCTCTGATACCAATTGAAGGGAATCAAGAATGTGGTCAGGGTGCAGCGAAAATAAATGGATTCCCTCCCTTGTTATAATCGTTTTGCGAAAACATGAATCAAGGCATAAAAGGTATTAAAACGAAAGGTCGTGCCTTATTAGGATTACAAACGAGGCAAGAGTAGCCACGTCTCTATTGGTATCCACGCCAACAGCCGGACTAGGAAACCCTCCTCAACTCTGCTAGTAGCCTTAGAAAGTAAGAAGCGATTGCTCATGTGTGTCTGGGGTAGTGCATCTTATGCTCTATTTATAGAGTGGTGGCTAGGGTTTTACCCCCTCACTCACTTAACCCTCACACTTATGGGTCTGACCAGTTATGTTATAATTCTAATTAAATTAAATTAGAATTATTATCTTTTCCTAATGGCTTGTTGTATGCGTGTGACCCAATAGGCTTTGAATATTTGGTTATAATATTAAAATAAAACCCTTTTATATTTAATATCATAAATAGTGAGCGATATCTAGCAAGACATCACTATCCAAATATTGAGATTATCAATAACTTTGATAAATCCTACTTTATGATAATAATTTATATGATCTGTCCCTTTGTCCAAATATCTAATTGAACACAAGGGCATGGATTGTGTCAACCTTGTATAGTTCAATTTGTATTTTCTTGATCCCCAAGTAGACTGTACAGAAAATAAATATCTCATATTTATCCTCCTGAGCATGGTCATGCATTTTGCAGTCTCACTTTATCAAGAGGCCTACAGATATAACTCATGTTACATAGGACGGACAAATCCCATCTAGGGCACTCACATTCCTCCACATAATTTATTATATGTCCAAATACCAAAATTTATTATATGTCCAAATACCAACTTTATGATCCCCCTGTTACAAGTAACGTTTGATGATATTCAAAACACATAATTCCTTATATAGGAATCGTAGTGATTTCAGGTCAAAGGACTTTATATATAACATTTATCAATTTAAGAAACGTTCATGACACTTATGTAACAATCCATGCAACATTCTTAAGGTGGGTCTGTCCAGTACACCATTACTCTTAATGTGTACCTATGTGAGCACATGATATCTCATATCCATGATCTGTGAGATGTGATCATCAATGAACTCACACACTAGTCTAAATGCATCTTTGTCCTAAGATGATACTTGACCAGGGACTATTTAAGAATAGTTCTTCATAAGATCTCACGATCAAGTCATCTACTTGATTTCTTATGAAGTTTAAGCTTACTATTCTAAGGACAATAATTATATTCTAAAAGAATAAGTTTGCCTTTATAAAATAACTTGATACAAGTGATGGACGTTTATAAATATATAAGTCTCTAGTGCATATTCCTAACACCAATGACATCATAACTTGAATAAAGAGAGTAGTGGCAAAAAATTACTAAATAAATTTGGATAAAGATGACATCTTATATATGAAAAAAGGGGAAAATAAATAAGGGCGTGAGAACTTGGCAGAGAGTAAGTAGAATATGCAAAATCAGAAGCTCCATAGTTCACACCATTAAAGACAAAGGCTAGTGAATTGATTGGTTGAGTAGCAACTACAAACTGGTAGATTTAAATGAAATTAGATAACAATCACACATATTGTTTCCTTTTGATTTGTTGTTCAAGGGATTTGATTAATTACCAGGATGCCAAGTTTGATTAAGTGCACAACATGAACGTTTTTAGAAAATACTCCAGCTCCAAAGTACAATCCAACTCCAACAGTAAGAGAGAGCCTCACCCCTAAAACAAAACTCATTTATAGTGTCCTTGTTGCAGCAACTGTTGTCTTCTTGTAGTCTTTCTTAGCAAAGGAACAAGTTAGATATTAGAATTGTTTAGTTTGTTACAATTCTGTTATATGTACCAATATTTTGTTATAGTTGGTTTAGTGTGTTTAGAGTTAGTTTAGTGTATTTTAGTTCTATAAATACATGTAGTATGTAGTTCATTAATCAATTTTTCAATATGATAATATTTGGTTCATTTCCAAATTCCCTTCTCTTTGGTTCTCCTTCCCAATTTTTTGAACCATCTTTGATTCCTAAGATGGTATCAGAGCTCCATCCATGGAGCTCACTATCTTCCTCTTGCCACAAAACTCTATTTCCAGTAATCTTTGATCCACCTAGCTTCCTCCTCACACACTCCATAATCTCTCATCTATGGAGGTTAGCAAAGATGGAAAAACAATCAGCACCATTTCTTCCTCCTAGAGATCCAATCGCTGCCACAAAGAAGAACACCAACCTCTCCAACAAGTTGCAGTGGAAAGTTGTGTCAGATCCCTTCAACTTTGGCATCCAACCCGTGAACGTGTAGAACACCACTGTCATCACCGATCCAAAGCAGAACCTCTATTCCTTCAAGTTACGAACTGCCTAAACCCTCTGCGGTGGAGCCATTCTCCAAGTCACCAACCCTCACCAGGCCAAGATCGCCGAACAAGCTGGTGCCTTCACCATCGTTGTTGAAGACATCAAAGACATCAAACGCACCGTCTCAATTCCCGTTCTTTCTCGAGCCCACGTTAGCCACTTCGTTGAGGCTCAGATTCTTGAAGCTATTGGCGTCGACTACATAGACGAGAGGGAGGTTCTTTCCCCTATTGATGACCAAAACC
Organism: Sesbania bispinosa; assembly: GCA_026901365.1. Taxonomy (NCBI): domain Eukaryota; kingdom Viridiplantae; phylum Streptophyta; class Magnoliopsida; order Fabales; family Fabaceae; genus Sesbania; species Sesbania bispinosa. The sequence continues at coordinate 86,354 of QLOH01000932.1, read as the reverse complement.
ACATCAAACCCGTTGTGTTGCACGCTCAAGAACTCGACCTCCTGCAAAAGATTCGATTCAACAATGCAGCCCTTGATCCCGATTTCCGCGGCTGCAACGACGATTGGAACTTTGGCGGCCTGAACAAAACCTTGACAGAAACATCTGAATCCATAATCAAGATAGCATTATCAGTGTCCACCAAGTTTTGGAGGCGCATTAAGGAAGCAGTTGACTTGCTCCACCACGTTGATCGACCCTCTGCTCGTGTCTACTCTACTCTTATTGCAGCTTGCATTCGCCATCGAGCTCTTGAACAAGGTAGGAGGGTCCATTCTCACACCAAAGCATCCAAATTTGTTCCTGGGATTTTCTTTTCTAATCATATGCTTGATATATATGCCAAATATGGTAGCCTTGTGGATGCCCAAATATTGTTTGATGAAATGGGTGAGAGGGATTTGTGTTCTTGGAATACCATGATAGGTGGCTATGCCAAACTTGGCCGGCTTGAAAAATCTAGGAAACTATTTGATGAAATGCCCCACAAAGATAACTTTTCTTGGAATGCTGCTATATCTGGTTATGTTAGCCATGATCGGCCTTGGGAAGCTCTGGAATTGTTTAGAATGATGCAGAGGCATGACAGGTCAAATTCCAATAAATTTACCTTGTCTAGTGATTTGTGCTTTGGTCTAGATTTTCAAGACATGGCCCCAATGAGCTTGAGTTTATCTCACAGCTTATCCAGATTCAAGCTGAAGTTTAGTGCTGAGAAGTTAGTATGGTTGTTGGGTTTATGCTACTGTTTCTTTTATTCTCTTTTGTTGAGTTCCTCTCTTGGTTTCAAGTTGATATTGGTTAATACCACTTATCAAGTTGTGGGAGGGTATTAGAATTGTTTAGTTTGTTACAATTTTGTTATGTGTACCAATATTTTGTTATAGTTAGTTTAGTGTGTTTAGAGTTAGTTTAGTGTATTTTAGTTCTATAAATACATGTAGTATGTAGTTTATTAATCAATTTTTCAATATGATAATATTTGATTCATTTCCAAATTCCCTTCTCTTTGGTTCTCCTTCCCAATTTTCTGAACCATCTTTGATTCCTAAGACTAGAATTTCCTGTGAACCAGGGAAAATGATTAGTATATTTTATTTATTTGATCTTTATCATATTTCAGAAGTTAAATGTCTGTGTTAAATCATTAAAAGAAATTGATTGGGGAAAAAATTGTACCTGTACAACAATAACCAAACCATCTGCAAGAAGGGATGATGTCAACCAGACTTGTAGGCAAGTTTGAAATGCAGCCATAGGAATTGAACCTAGCCTTGTTGCTAATGATGCTGCCAAGGTCACACAGAATGTCACTACTACTACCCTTGCCATCAACAGACCCTCTATAACTAACCATCAAATTTTGCAATTCCGCTCTTTGATCTATATGCCACCAGCAGCTAAGAGCCTAAGAATGCTAGATCTCAAATTTTAAATCCATTTCCTGCCCTACGTCAAAATGCATCTAAAACAATCCCATCAAAATACAGGCTCAGTATGTAAGGTATATGACATAGCAATAGGACATATCTCAAAAGACAAGAAACAAAAAATGATATGCATTTTAAAACCATAGGAAAGTAAGTAAACCATAGAGAGAGGATTGTGCAAGGCAGGCAACAGAAATATATGCAAAATATCAAATATATAATACTTAACACCATCAACAAAACACACTAGGAAAGTAAGTAAATGAATTACACAGTTTCGCTAAACTACAATGTTTTAAACTTACTGAATAACACAGTTTCAATAGCAATACAAAAGATAAAAAAGCAGCAGTCTTCAATCATCATCAAGTGCTATCAAAGTTGACTGAACATCTTGTGGAGGAATCATTTTTGCAAAGCAAAGAAAAACATTAGTTAATATGTCATAATATGGAGGAATCATTTCTGCAAAACAAAGAAAAACATACTAGAAAACATCTTACCTTTTTCAAGATTCTCAAGGACCTCAAAATCCTCATTTGTAAGCAATGTTGAGGGTGTTCCTTTGAGCCAATCTTGTGTACAAATAAGTGCCTCCACTGTTTGCGGTGTCAATGAACTCCGATATGGATCAAGCACTCTTCCACTGGTACTAAAGGTGGATTCAGAAGCCATGGTAGAGACTGGCATAGCCAACAAATCTCTTGCAATGTTTGCAAGGATTGGAAACCGACTCGATTTTACCCTCCACCAATTTATAACATCCAACCCTCCTCGATTCTCTAAAGCTTCCTTTAGGTATCTACTTAATTCAGAGTTATTACATCTAGTTGAATCGTAAAATTGGCTAAACCCATAAGGATCATCAACCCATTCTTATCAAATCGAGCCTCTTGTGAGTTAGCTTCAATGTCCGGTACCCCGCCATTGTATTCCTCAAAAGTGATGTCAAACACGCTTCTACATTATTTTTCAAATTAGATGTGTCATCACTATCAAAAGTTTGATTGATCAGCCAATGCATGAACTTCATTTTGTATCTAGGATCTAATACAAGAGCAATAAAAATAACATATTTAAATTATCAGGATTTCACCAATACTTATCATATTTTGTCTTCATTTTTTTGTGCCATTGAGCTTATACTCCCATCCCTATTATTAATCACTTGCCTAATTTTTTCCCAATGCCAAGGACTACAACCATATACATATTACTAGTCACATAGGTCAAACCAGAAATACGCAAGGTAGCTTCATAAAACAACTTAAAAAATGGCAGAAGTGTACGAACATGGTCCCAATCTGAAAATGTAGGAGTATCATCTCCCTTTTCTAATTTATTAGCATACTTGGTGTCTACCAAGTGAAACTCTTCAAATGTTCTTTTGTGTTTAAAGGCAGCATCAACCATAAGGTAAGTTGCATTCCACCTTGTTTCAACATCTAAGCAAACCAAGCTTCTGTATTCAGTGTGCTCCTGTTCAACACATGCCTTAAATCTAGCCAATCTTGATGGAGAGGATATAATATATTTAACTGCAACCCAGATTCTTAAAATTGATTTATCAATCTCTTTTAGACCCTCTTTCACTATCAAATTCAAAACATGCTCACAACAACACATGTGAATATAATCTCCATTCAAAACCAAACTATTCCAAGTGATCAGCCTTTTCTTGAGATATTGGATCCCAATATTGTAACATCCTAATTTCTTAATTCAAGAATAATGCTCATTGGAGACACTATACCTAAATTCCTGAAATTATTTCGCGTCATTACCGGTATCTTTACAAGCACATTCTTAAAATGCTTAAGTAACTCTAACGATTACATAAGCTCAATCAACAATCAAATACCATAAATCCCATAATACAATTGCCACTCCGTGGCTCAAAAATACATCATCCTTAAATACAAAATTTCTAACCAAACTTAACATGGTATAACATTTATACATTAGTTTCCCTCATGGAATTCAAGACAAACAACTAGGGGTGGAATAATCCACTCAAAGAGCTTCAAACTATCCGTCCATGCATCCAGCCAGACAATCCTGCACATCTAAAATGAACCCACAAACATGGGGTGAGACTAATGTCTCAGTGAGCATAACTATGCAATCATACAGTGTGGGGAACACAGAAATATGTGATGCATAAAAAAATTCACAATCAGATCATAACATAAATGGCGCATCTCATTATAAACATGATAGAAGAAAAGTTCTAAACATACTGAATCTCATTAAATATTTATAATGATATGCATTACCTGCATTACCCGGCAAACGCGGTCTTATCTCTATCTCGGGGGCTAGACCTGAGCTCAGACTACAAGGAACGTCTTCCCTGGGGATAACTCCCGCCATTACTCTGGGGGCCGAAACCCAAGTTTTACTCTGGGGACTGATGGGTTTCTGGCAAGCGAACCAAAAATCCAGTAGTATAATAGTAAGAAGAGTTATCATATCCACAGGGAACGGTCAACTCGCGTATATTCGTGGTCTATTAATCAAGAGACAAATAACAGATTTGTGAGGATATTATGCGTGGAAATTATAAATTGCAAATTAATAAGTAATAAAAATAGAAAGGAAGAGTTAGAGACACTTTACTTGGATTAGGATTGAACTTCATCTCATCACACCCTTCGTGCATGTAAAAACTATTTATTATTTTAGGTTTACTCTATAATACTGTAGACAAACTATATTGCTAAGACCCCGAGTTACCAGCGGCCTCACACACTCAAAGGTAATCCATGCGGGCTCTCCCAGGCGACAGACTTACCCTCGGCTTATTTTGCTTTCTTTTATTCCGTTTGTAAAAGAACTAGTTGATAAACGAGGCCTAAAGCTACAGACGCACCTTCATTAGAGTATTGTCACTACCCATCACTCATTAGATACATCCTTGCGTCGAATCCTGGATTGACAATCAACTAACCTTTGCTATTGGTAATTTAATAACCATACCTATCATGTAGACGCCCTTCATTAGAGTACTCACAATACCCATCAATCACTAGTAACGCCCATGTTTCGGTTCATTGGCTACCGAGTCCTCTTATTCACTCAGAGAATGGGTTTCTTCAGAATCCGCTCCCCCATCCTCAATCCAAGTCGAAACTAGCCTATAACTCCGGCGCAAGCGCGGAAGTTAGGAATTAAGTACAGAATAAGATTACCAATATTATAAACAGAGAGCTCAGGAAATAATAATATAGAGTTTACTTACACTTGGGGATAGAATCACTTACATCCAATCTTAATGGAGAGTTAACTACACAAGGTATCCATACAAACCACCGAAGATGTTGTCACCATCTTCAATCCTTGTGAAGCGTTCCTCCTTTCCTACTCTAAAATTAGCTCTGGTGCATTATCACTGAAATATGACTAAATTACAATAATCGTGCACACTTTGATCTGGTGCAATGAGGTTCCTATTTATAGGCTAAGGAAAGACAAAGAAAATTGGGGAGAAATCTATCTAAAAACGGCAACAGGGCAAGAATCACGTGTTCTGCGCTTCACCTTACGCTACAGCGGAGGTAGTGAAGGGAATCAAGCATGTGGTCAGGGTGCAGCGGAAATAAATGGATTCCCTCCCTTGTTATAATCGTTTTGCGAAAACACGAATCAAGGCATAAAAGGTATTAAAACGAAAGGTCGTACCTTATTAGGATTACAAACGAGGCAAGAGTAGCCACGTCTCTATTGGTATCCACGCCAACAGCCGGACTAGGAAACCCTCCTCAGCTCTGCTAGTAGCCTTAGAAAGTAAGAAGCGATTGCTCATGTGTGTCTGGGGTAGTGCATCTTATGCTCTATTTATAGAGTGGTGGCTAGGGTTTTACCCCCTCACTCACTTAACCCTCACACTTATGGGCCTGGCCCATTATGTTATAATTCTAATTAAATTAAATTAGAATTATTATCCTTTCCTAGTGGCTTGTTGTATGCGTGTGACCCAATAGGCTTTTAATATTTGGTTATAATATTAAAATAAAACCCTTTTATATTTAATATCATAAATAGTGAGCGGTATCTAGCAACACATCACTATCCAAATATTGAGATTATCAATAACTTTGATAAATCCTATTTTATGATAATAATTTATATGATTTGTCCCTTTGTCCAAATATCTAATTGAACACAAAGGCATGGATTGTGTCAACCTTGTATAGTTCAATTTATATTTTCTTGATCCCCAAGTAGACTGTACAGAAAATAAATATCTCATATTTATCCTCCTGAGCATGGCCATGCATTTTGCAGTCTCACTTTATCAAGAGGCCTATAGATATAACTCTTGTTACATAGGAGGGACAAATCCCATCTAGGGCACTCACATTCCACCACACAATTTATTACATGTCCAAAAACCATATGATTACCTTGTTACAGGTAACGTTTGATGATAATTAAAACATATAATGCCTTATGTAGGAATCGTAGTGATTTCAGGTCGAAGAACTTCATATAACATCTATCAATTTAAGAAACGTTCATGACACTTATGTAACAATCCATGCAACGTTCTTAAGGTGGGTCTGTTCAGTACATCATTACTCTTAATGTGCACCTAAGTGAGAACATGATATCTCATATCCATAATCTGTGAGATGTGATCATCGATGAACTCACATACTAGTCTAAATGCATCTTTGTCCTAAGATGATACTTGACTAGGGACTATTTAAGAATAGTTCTTCATAAGATCTCATGATCAAGTCATCTACTTGATTTCTTATGAAGTTTAAGTTTACCATTCTAAGGACAATAATTATATTCTAAAAGAATAAGTTTGCCTTTATAAAATAACATGATACAAGTGATGGATGTTCATAAATATATAAGTCTCTAGTGCATATTCCTAACAATCTCCCACTTGTACTAGAGACATTCAGACATAACCATTATGCCTAATGATCTAGTGTGCCCTTCATGCTTCTGCTGCAAAAGGGGTTTAATGGGTTTCTAACAGCGACTGTTTCTTGCTTCGAACTTTTCTAGCCCACAGCGCTACCATTCAAACAAAACACATAACCTGATTCTGATCTTCAATCATCATTGTCGGTTTGGAAGCTAGCATCAGTGTAACCCTTTACAAGTAGCTCTTCCCCACCTCCATATATCAAGAATGAATCCTCAGTTCTTCTCAAGTACTTAAGGATGTTCTTGACTGTTGTCTAGTGATCTTCACCAAGATCAGACTGGTATCTGCTAGTCATGCTTAGAGCATATGATATGTCTGGTTGAGTACATAACATGGAATACATGATAGACCCTATAGTAGATGCATAAGGAATCTTACTCATGTGATCTCTCTCCTTTACTGGAAGGAGATTGAGCCTTAGATAGGCATATACCATGTGACATAGGCAAAATTCCTTTTATCAGAATCTTGCGTGTTAAAACCATTTTAACACCTTGTCTATGCATGTACTTCGATTCAGGCCAAGTGTGAACACCCGATTTTGACCGGACATTTTTCATTTTTTTATTTTATTTTATTATTATTTTTTTCACAAAAAAGGAAAAAAATGAGAAAAAAAGAGTGACTTTGATAATCATGTCCAATTTTATGGAGTCCAAAAAACTTTTTTTACTCGGCTTGGGTCCATGGCCCATACCCATTAACATCACTTGGTTTATTAAAAAAAAACCTAGCCACGTTCTGAAAATGCTAAGATTTTGTCCTTTAATTTGATTGAAAATTAATTCTCTTTTTTATTGCAGATCAAGAGATTTGTTTGATCAGAATATTAATTTTGGTGATACAATCTGAGTGAAGAAAAAAGAGATCGATTGGAATCAAATTCAGGATACACTTTGATTGAAGAAAGAGAATAATTACATCCAATCAGTTTATTTTGGGATATACTTTGATTGAAGATAAAGACAGATTGCAGGCAATCATTTTTGGGGATACAATCTGATTGAAGAAAAAAAGATCGATGGGAATCAATTTCAGGATACACTCTGATTGAAGAAAGAGAGGGATTACATCCAATCAGTTTATTTTGGGATACAATTTGATTGAAGATAAAGATAGATTGCAGGCAATCAATTTTGAGGATACATTCTGATTGAAGGAAAAGAAGGATTATTTGCAATCAATTTATTTTAGGATACAATCTGATTAGAGGAAAAGAGGAATTGAAATTGAGAGCCAAATTGCAAGACTAGAGACAAAAGCAAGAAGTAACGTAACATCGTAAGAGAGAAGTAAGAAGGAGGAAGGGGAGGAAAAAGAATTGAAATTGAGAGCCAGATTGCAAGACTAGAGACAGAAGCAAGAAGTAACGTAACATCGTAAGAGAGACACGTGAGCAAGGAAGAGAGAAGCAAGAAGGAACAGAAGTTATAAAGTGTTTTGCTTAAAAGCTCTGGTTAGAAATCTTGTGGTTTTCTTTATTCTTGTGTACCCATTGTTGTCTTGCTTATTATTGAGAAGGAAAAGATAATTCATTTATTTTTCTTATTGGGTCTATATGATTGCTACGAAGATTAATTTCATGAATTATTCTCTTATCCAATATTCTTGAATTCATTGGATTTTATTAGTTTGTGAGCCTCTCTCTATTTGTGTGTATAGGAGATCAACGTGAATCGAAAATATAAAATTTGGATATATCAAATCGCATCTTGATATAATTTCATTGTTATTGTTATTGTATATTTAAATATATATATATATATAATCAACCTTTTATTGTAAATAGCATCATAAATTAAAAATATTCATGTGTAAATATTTTCTTTATTTCTCTCTCACTCTCTTGATTTGAAAAGATTTCATCATTAATTTTCTTTAATATTTGTAATTATTATTAATTTATAAAAATATTAATTAATTTACTCTCCTTTAAATAACTCTTACTTCTACAACTTAATTTTGTATATTTAGTGCTTTCAAATAAGTCATATTTTTTGTATATATTAAATATATAAAAAATGGGTAAAATAAACATTTAATTTGCACATTCAATTTAGGGGTAACCGTTATAAAACGGGCGTGTACGGGTGTTGTGGGGTTTAGTCTCCACCCTTCCCAAAACGTAATCGATTCCCGAATCCAAATCAATCTTCAAAGATTACATTTTTAGGGTTTCCAATTTTCCCTAATTTAACAAAATTGGTGGCGACTCCCATTTTTTTAAAATATTAATTTTTTGGGTCGTTACACCAAGTAATCTTTCATATCTATCTCTATAGATCTTGATACCTAACACATAGGTTGCTTCGCCCAAATCTTTCATAGTAAAACAACTTCCCAACCAAATCTTTACAGACTGAAGGGTAGGAATGTCATTTCCTATGAAGAGTATGTCATCTACATACAAAACCAGAAAAACCACTATGTCGTCACTAATCATCTTGTAGACACAAGGCTCATCTTCATTTTTAATGAAACCAAATTGCTTAACAGCTTCATCAAAACGAAGATTCCAGCTTCTAGAAGCTTGCTTTAATCCATAAATGGATCGTTGCAACTTACATACCTTTAGGTATAACAAAACCTTCAGGTTGTATCACATACACATCTTCAAGAAGGCTTCCATTTAGGAAGGTTGTCTTGACATCTACTTGCCAGATTTCATAATCATGGTAAGTTGCAAATAGTAAGCAAGATCCGAACAGATTTGAGCATGGCAACTGGGGAAAAGGTTTCATCATAGTCTACACCATGAATTTGCGTGAAACCCTTAGCCACCAACCGTGATTTAAAGGTACTTACATTACCATCCATGTCAGTTTCCTTTCAAAAACCCACTTGCACCCTATGGGTTTTATCCCTTCGGGTGGCTCAATTAAGGTCTATACCTTCTTAGTGTACATGGAATCCATTTCAGATCTCATGGCATCAAGCCATTTCTAAGATTCTGGACTCAAAAGAGTTTCTTGGTAAGTCACTGGGTCATCTTGATCCATTAGCAATACATCGCCTTCCTGAGACACATGGAACCCATATCTCTCAGGTTGGTGACGTACCCTGTCTGACCTACGCAAGTCTTGCGCTACTTGAGCATGTGGCTCCACAACACTTTGTGGTATCTGCTCTTGTTCCATTATTGGCTCATTGCTACTCTGTGGTACTTGAATTTCTTCAAGTTCTACTTTCCTCCCACTCATTTTCTTAGAGACAGATTCCTTCTGTAAGAATACAGCAGTCCTAGCGACAACCACTTTGCCTTTGCTAGAAATATGGAAGTAGTAACCCTCAGTTTCTTTTGGGTATCCCACAAATAAGCACTTATCTGATTTGGGTCCTAGCTTATCTGAAACTTGGCGTTTCTCATAAGCTTCATAACCCCAAATCTTCATAAAATACATACCAGGTCGTTTCCCAGTCCATATCTCATATGGTGTCTTTATGATAGCCTTAGATGCAACACGGTTTAATGTGAAGGCTACTGTTAACAAAGCATGACCCCAAAAGGAGTCAGGGAGATCAGTATGACTCATCATAGATCGAACCATATCTGATAGAGTTCGATTTCTCCTTTCTGAAACTCCATTCCATTGAGGTATTACAGGAGGAGTGAGTTGAGATGTTATCCTACACTCTCTTAGATAGTCATCAAATTGTTGTCCTGAGTATTCTCCACCTCGATCTCATTGAAGTGTTTTAATGGTCTTGCCAAGTTGGTTTTATACTTCATTCTAAAATTCCTTGAACTCTTCAAAGGATTCGGATTTGTGTTCCATCAGATACACAAATCCATATGTAATGAAATCATCAGTAAAAGTGATGAAGTATTGAAAACCTCCTCTAGCCATTGTGCCCATGGGCCCATATACATCACTATGTATGAGGCAAAGAAGATCACCGGCCCTTTCACCCTTTTCCGGTGAATGGGGTTTTGGTCATCTTCTGAAATAAATAAGATTCACATGTCTCAATTGATTCAAAATCAAATGAGTTTAAATAACCATCTTGGTTTAGTTTGGATATGCAATTCTCATTTATGTGGTCTAAGCAACAATGCCAAAGATAAGTCGGGTTCAAACCATTTATTTTGACCCTTATGTTATAGATAGGCACTTCCATGTCAAGAACTTATTGTTCAAATTTGAACAACCATATCATTCAAATAAATTGAATTGTTCTTTATAAAAACACTCTTTTCTAAACAAGAAACGGAATTAAAATTCCCACTAATGGTAGGAACAAAATAACAATTATTTAGTTCAATAACTAGTCCAGTTGGCAAAGTTAAATAATAGGTTCCTACGGTTAAGGCAGTAACTCTTGCTCCTTTTCCCACACGTAGGTCGACTTCTCCTTTAGCCAATGGCCTACTTCATTTAGATCCTTCACATTCACATTAATGTGATATTAACATCCGGTATCCAATACCCAAGATACAGAAGTAGGTAAATTGACTTCTATAACATATATCTCTGAAGCGGAAGTCTCACTTCCCTTTTTCTTGATCTCCTCCAAGTACTTTACACAGTCTCCAATGTCCTGATTAGCCACAGTGGAAACAATTTTTCTTCCGTAGCTATCCCACCCAAAGGCTTCAAAACAAAGGTACTAGGCTTATCCTTGCCTTTTTCCTTTGGTTTGAAATAGGGCTTCTTGAACTTCTTCTTGCCCTTTGCCTTTTCTAGGTTGGACCATCAATATGGCCTTCCCTTTACCTTTATTAATGTTTTGCTTAGCTGTTCTTAACATGCTTAGCAATTCTGGCAGTGGTTTGTCAAATTCATTCATGTTATAGTTCATGATGAATCGACTATAGCTGTCCAGCAACAATTGTAGGACAAGCTATAGTCAAATTCATTCATGTTATAGTTCATGATGAATCAACCATGTGGTCAGGGTGCAGCCAAAATAAATGGATTCCCTCCCTTGTTATAATCGTTTTGCGAAAACAAGAATCAAGGCATAAAAGGTATTAAAACGAAAGGTCGTACCTTATTAGGATTACAAACGAGGAAAGAGTAGCCACGCCTCTATTGGTATCCACGCCAACAGCCGGACTAGGAAACCCTCCTCAGCTCTGCTAGTAGCCTTAGAAAGTAAGAAGCGATTGCTCATGTGTGTCTGGGGTAGTGCATCTTATGCTCTATTTATAGAGTGGTGGCTAGGGTTTTACCCCCTCACTCACTTAACCCTCACACTTATGGGCTGGCCCATTATGTTATAATTCTAATTAAATTAAATTAGAATTATTATCCTTTCCTAGTGGGTTGTTGTATGCGTGTGACCCAATAGGCTTTTAATATTTTGTTATAATATTAAAACAAAACCCTTTTATATTTAATATTATAAATAGTGAGCGGTATCTAGCAACACATCACTATCCAAATATTGAGATTATCAATAACTTTGATAAATCCTATTTTATGATAATAATTTATATGATCTGTCCCTTTGTCCAAATATCTAATTGAACACAAAGGCATGGATTGTGTCAACCTTGTATAGTTCAATTTATATTTTCTTGATCCCCAAGTAGACTGTACAAAAAATAAATATCTCATATTTATCCTCCTGAGCATGGCCATGCATTTTTCAGTCTCACTTTATCAAGAGGCTTATAGATATAACTCTTGTTACATAGGAGGGACAAATCCCATCTAGGGCACTCACATTCCACCACACAATTTATTACATGTCCAAAAACCAACTTTATGATTACCCTGTTACAGGTAACGTTTGATGATAATTAAAACATATAATGCCTTATGTAGGAATCGTAGTGATTTCAGGTCGAAGGACTTCATATAACATCTATCAATTTAAGAAACGTTCATGACACTTATGTATCAATGCATGCAACGTTCTTAAGATGGGTCTGTCCAGTACATCATTACTCTTAATGTGCACCTATGTGAGAACATGATATCTCATATCCATGATCTGTGAGATGTGATCATCGATGAACTCACATACTAGTCTAAATGCATCTTTGTCCTAAGATGATACTTGACTAGGGACTATTTAAGAATAGTTCTTCATAAGATCTCACGATCAAGTCATCTACTTGATTTCTTATGAAGTTTAAGTTTACCATTCTAAGGACAATAATTATATTCTAAAAGAATAAGTTTGCCTTTATAAAATAACATGATACAAGTGATTGATGTTCATACAACGCAGGTTGAAGCACGCAACGCGTTCTGCACAACTTCAATCTTTTTCTTTTTAATTTGATCTCTCCTCGAGACTGGTTTTGGCTGATTTGTCTTTCCTTGTTTCCCTTTTCTTGATGAAATCTTTGTATTTATTGAGCATCTTTGATTTATTTGGAAAGGTTGTCTGCAGAATCCTTGTTTGATTGGTAGTGATATATTCATTAATGGCTCTCAGATATTTTTCAAATCTTCATTATTGCTCACAAATAATCTTCCAATCTTCATTACTTGCCTTCCATCAAACTTCAAATCTTGCAGATAGCTCCCTTATTTAATGTTATCTTTCCTTCAATCAAATCTTTGCAATATGCTGCAAAAATCAGCAATATTTCTATCAAAATAGCATCAAATTCAAATCTAAGATTAATAAATACAATTTATCTAATATTTAATAAAAAGGGATTAAACTGGGGCAAAATTACCATTTTATCCTTGATAAGTGAACTAAAAAGTGCTCTAATTTATCAACTAATTTTCACTTATCAGGGACCGAAGTCAAATCTTGCTTAAGTGCTAATATGGGGCCAAAGCCAAAATACATTTTTATCTAGGAACTAAAGCTTAAATTCATTTTCTGATTATTTGTGGCTAAAGGCCTTAATGCGATGCTCACACATAACATATATCACTTGAATCATGATAGATCTAAGAATTCTCCTAGTCATAATGAAACCCTAAGCATACAATATCTCTAATCCATACTTCAAACGAAAAATCTGATACAATACACATCATGGGAACAATTAACCCAACAAACACATACAAGACTAAAAAAGGGGAAAAGAAGGGGTAAGGATCATTGAAGAGAGCCAAGCATGAACGGTTGGAGGTGTGTGAGTTATATTCACCTAAAGAGAAATCCAAGAATATGGAGAAATGGTTGAGGGGTTGAAGTTCCTTGGCTTCTCCACCTTCTTCTTGGCTCCAAGAGCTCATTCTCTCTCTATAAATCTTTCTCTATAAGAAAAGGAACAGAAGGAAAATAAGAAAAAAACCCTAACTTTGTGTATTTAAAACTGACACACGCATTCTCGCTCAAGATTGAAGTTTCTCGTTTGAACGAGATTGCTAAGGATGTCCTGGCTTCGCGTTCTCGCTAGAGCGAGAGGCTTCTCGCTTGAGAGAGAATACTCTAGAGATCATCCCCCTCTCTGGATGATTCTCGCTTAAGCCAGACCCTTCTTGCTCAAGCGAAAATCTTCCAGAGAGTACTCTTTTTCTCCCTTGTTTCTTACTTGAGCAAGAGCCCTCTCGCTTAAGCGAGAAAACCATATTGTCATTTTACACATTTCTATTGATATTCTCGCTCAAGTGTGCCCTTCTCGCTTGAGCGAAAACATCAGGACTTAAAATCCTGATTCTCACTTTTAATCACTTCTAACTCAGTTCCACCTCTCATTTTCCTAATTCTTTCTGAGAAAATACCTATCTAACTTATTTCCTCTTCATCTAAACCTCTTTCCCTCATTTTCATCATCCTCTAACTAAATCCCTTTCTCCTCAATCTAATTCCCTCGTTCAACGCCCCTACTTTCTCCCTCATCTTTATACCATATAATTCTCTCCGTCTCAGGGTGTGATTTCTTCTAAGTTCGATCTACAGTTGTGTTTGACTTAACACCTGGTTTCCCTTCTAAATTCTCTTAAAACTCATGGCTCTCAATATATTCCCTAATTCTTGTCTTAATTCACATTCAAACCCCTAAGTCCTCACTTTACTTTTAACTTTCTTCTTGTGTTGGGATTCACAGCCTAAGACTTTCACTATATTGCTAGGCCCTAATTTTCGAGGTGTTACAATTCTACCCCCTTTAAATAAATTTTGTCCTCAAAATTTGTCATACTAATCCTCCGATTTTCTAACCGATTACCTCATTGCATTAAGAATCTGACGAGCTAAAGTCATATCTGTAACCCTAACACGGTAAGATGCACTTTGTTACCTTCCTACGTCTTAGGCTATTCCTTAAGGGTTCTCTCTACACTCCCCTATCATCTAGCGTTCCCACTCACCTTACCTCTATTCTAACATCTCCCTTTCCGCCTGGAATCGAATATTCCCCCTCTTAGACAATCATTAGCCTCAACTATGATTGGTGGATTGGTTTCCCTAACCGGAAGGTATAACTATCGGTTGCACCTAAAGCGTTTATTCGATTGCATTCATTTCAAGATGTTATGATTAAACTTAAGGGAGTGAAATATGGTGTGTACGGTTATCTCCCCTAGCTACCCCTCCCAGGCAGAGTGAAACGACCATTGAAGGGACGTTGGAGCGACTAGAGTGAAACAGAGATCGAGGCCTACTAACATACGAGGCTGAAGCTAGGCACAAGTCATAGCCTCTAGCCTCAAGATTGGGGTGAATGACAAATAGGTTGCAATAGAAAAGGGTGACCAGTGTTGGCTCTCCCTCACTGATCACCACCCAGAATGGTCTCACCTCCTTCGTAGAAGGTACTAAAAGGACAGACTTGAGCCGGGTGGTTACTGCCCTCACCAACCCTCCCTAGAATTGAGAGGGTAGACATCTCTAAGGCCTGGATTTGGGTTATAGAGGTTGATGCTAGGAAACCTAAGTTCCCTCTACTCGGGTGAAAGACCCATGATGGACGAGTTTCTAGATATGCTCAAACTTCCGCCTTACCAGTGTAGTGCGGAGTGGTGTACGGCTTAGGTGGGATTGGGTGGTAAAGAGGATGTCAGGGCTTCTGGGCTTAAAGGCCGCTGAGGGTGAGGTTGACTACCTATCATCTTTAGCCAAGACTTACAGATGTGTGAGTGAAACAAGGTGGAAGTGAAACCAAAAAGTGAATGCTTATGTGTGGTAGGGATACTATTTTCGGTGAAGCTACCCAGCCCACTGGTAGGGCGAAAGGAAAGTAGTAAGTAAATAATTATTGACGGATTTTGAATGTGAAGGTCTGAGGCGATATATGATTAACCCATACTCGGTGCTTCCTAGGTAACCGAGGACTTCTGAAGGTTTTGGTACTCTACCCCAGTCCGCCCGTCTATCGGTTCCGTATAACCAAACCTGGTCGTCTTGTCGCGACTAACTACCTACCCTTGAATCTTACTCTTAGACTAGGTACACCTTGGATGTGCCATGGTGTACCGGGGTTCTCCCCGTGGGTTCCCTCTAACCCTACTCTGAGGGCTACCCCTTTTAGGGACTCAGACTCCCCCTAAACAGCCCTCAAATCCCCCAATCTTCCTCCGTCCACTGGAGGTCCTAAGTCTAAGCCCTAAGCTCAAAAACTCAACTATGTTCTCCTATTTAAAGCTTTAGGGATACTTTTAAGGGTAGTTTAATTAGGACTCTCTATTTCTAATCGATGCGTTCGCATATTATCGCTACCTTCCGTCATCTAAGTTCGACTCCCTAGCTCTCTCGACTACAATTCATGTCCTCCATGGGAGTTGTAACCAAGGGCTTCCTTCCATAGGTATCGGTAGGTCCCTATTGGGGCACCAAGGTGGTGCTCTATCTCGGTTGCTTATTCTTAGGAAATTCTGGTCTCCTTTATCTTTCGATGGTCACAAACTTACTTGAATAAGATTCACACTCTAGGGCATTCTCACACTACTCCTAAAGGGTCGCTCGATATTCCGCAGGCGTGGGATAAAAGGGTAAGCATGTGATTGGCAACCACGACAACATACCTGTTCGGGTAGGGTCTAAGGATTTCATCCATGTGGTTCATGGATAAGGCAAAAGTATTGGGTAGTCGAAAGGCATCACTAACTGCTTGAAAAGTCCCCTAACTAGCCCTAAGGTGGTCCGAGGAAATTCATTCATCCTAATCTTCACCCGATGGGATTCTGATCTCCAGCCCTTCCTAGATAATATTAAGGTGCCTACGTTGCTCATACTAATTTGCTATCCTTAGGTGAGGTTTTTGGTGTACTTAATCTGTGTTCTGATACTCCTCTCTAATGAATCCTATTTATTCTATTCCTTACATTGCGCCTTAATAAAATTTGGTTTGTTCTAGACAAGATTTCTATTTCGATCTATGATAATTATCCTATTCTTACTTCAATCAAATTCTGACAAGGTGCCTGGTCAAAGGAATCTTGACTCAACGAACTAACAATCCAACCCACACAAACAAAGCACAACATGTCATTCAATCACTTAGGTAAGTCAAGCATCACGATCAACTAAAACAAATTTCACTACCAAGATTCAAGGTCAAGCAACAACACCCTCTTCACTCATCAAGGAGTCTACTTAAGTTAGTTTTCTCTACATGTGCCTCATGTTCACTAGGACTTAAGGTTGACATTCTATAGGGTCCCTAGGGTAAGGGTTCTGTTCTGAGGAATAGGTCTATGTTGTTCTCTCTCTCTAATAGGTGGTTTGTTCTAACCTTGTTAGCGAAATTTTCCAAACTTCTTGACCAAGGCATCCTATTCACGTCACTAACCATGATCCTATGTACAACGCACACAATATAGGGGTGATCAGACCCTATAATGAGTACGGGGTACCGTAGGATCATAAGAAGTCATAGGAAACCAACTTAACCACGGTCCAATTGGATTGAACTACTCTGATACCATAATGTAACATCCTAATTTCTGAATTCAAGAATAATGCCCCTTGGAGACACTATTTCCAAATTCCTGAAATTATTTCGCGCCATTACCGGTATCTTTACATACACATTCTTAAAATGCTTAAGTAACTCCAACGATTACACAAGCCCAAACAACAATCAAATACCATAAATCCCATAATACAATTGCCACTCCGTGGCTCAAAAATACTTCATCCTTAAATACAAAATTTCTAACCTAACTTAACATGGTATAACATTTATACATTAGTTTCCCTTATGGAATTCAAGATAAACAACTAGGGGTGGAATAATCCACTCAAAGAGCTTCAAACTTTTTGTCCATGCATCCAGCCAGACAATCATGCACATCTAAAATGAACCCACAAACCTGGGGTGAGACTAATGTCTGAGTGAGCATAACTATGCAATCATAGAGTGTGGGGAAGATAGGCATATGTGATGCATCAAGAAATTCACAATCAGATCATAACATAAATGACGGATCTCATTATAAACATGATAGAGGCAAAGTTCTAAACATACTGAATCTCACTAAATATTTATAATGATATGCATGACCTGCATTACCCGACAGACGGGGTCTTATCTCTATCTTTAGGGCTAGACCTGAGCTCAGACTACAAGAAACGTCTTCCCTGGGGATAACTTTCGCCATTACTCCAGGGGTCGAAACCCAAGTTTTACTCTGGGGACCGAAGTCCATTAACTCTAGGGACCAAAGTCCAATCTTTCTTAAGTGTTAATCTGGGGTCGAAGCCAAAATACATTTTCATCTGGGAGCCGAAGCTCAACCTCTGGGGCCGAAACCAAAATACATTTTTATCTGGGAGCCGAAGCTCAAAATCATTTTTTGATTATCTGGGGCCTAAGGCCTTAATGCGATGCTCACACATAACATATATCACATGAATCATGATAGATCTAAGCATTCTCCTAGTCATAATGAAACCCTAAGCATACAATATCTCTAATCCATACTTCTAACCAAAAATCTCATACAATACACATCATGGGAACAATCAACCCAACAAACACATACACGACTAAAAAAGGGAAAAGAAAGGAAAGGGTTCATGGAAGAGATCCAAGCATGAATAGGTGGAGGTGTGTGAGTTATACTCACCTCAATAGAACTCAAGAATATGGAGAGATGGTTGAGAGGCTGAGGATCCTTAGCTTCTCCTCCTTCTTCTTGGCTCCAAGAGCTCTTCTCTCTATAGAAATCTCTCTCTCTCTAGAAGAAAAGGAATAGAAGGAAAATAAGAAAAAGAACCTTAATTTTGTGTATTTAAAATTGACACGCGCATTCTCGCTCAAAGTGAGAAATTTCTCGCTTGAGCGAGATTGCTAAGGATGATCTGGCTTCACGTTCTCGCTCAAGCGAGAGGTTTCTCGCTTGAGCGAGAATACTCTAGAGAACATCCCACTCTCTGGATGATTCTCACTTGAGCGAGACCCTTCTCACTCAAGCGAAAATCTTCCAGAGAGCACCCACTCTTTGAATGGTTCTCGCTTAAGCGATGCCCTTCTCTCTCAAGCGAAAATCTTCTAGAGAGTACTCATTTTCTCCCCTGTTTCTCGCTTGAGCGAGAGTCTTCTCGCTCAAGCGAGAAAACCATATTCCCATTTTACACATTTCTACTGATATTCTTGCTCAAGCGAGCCCTTCTCACTTGAGCGAGAACATCATGACTTAAAATCCTGATTCTCACTTTTAATCACTTCTAACTCAATTCCACCTCCCATTTTCCTAATTCTTTCTGACAAATTACCTGTCTAACTTATTTCCTCTTCATCTAAACCTCTTCCCCTCATTTCTGTCAATCCTCTAACTAAATTCCTGTCTCCTCAATCTAATTCCCTCGTTCAACGCCCCTACTTTCTCCCTCTTCTTTGTACCATATAATTCTCTCCGTCTCAAGGTGTGATTTCTTCTAAGTTTGATCTATAGTTGTGTTTGACTTAACAATTGTTTCCCTTCTAAATTCTCTTATAACTCATGGCTCTTAATATATTCCCTAATTCTTGTCTTGATTCACACTCAAACCCCTAAGTCCTCACTTTACTTCTAACTTTCTTCTTGTGTTGGGATTCACAACCTAAGACTTTAACTATATTTCTAGTCCCTAATTTTCGAGATGTTACAAACGTCATTGGATAAGGAATTATCTACTGTCAAGCTAAGGACACGAGTTAATCCCCAATCATTCAAGCAATGTTTCACGTTCTTAGCCATAGTCTTCCCCGAATGGTTAGTGACTTGGCAAAAATTCAGCCCCTTCTTATGTAACTTCCACTCATTGTCTACAAAATGCCCAGTCAAGCACATATAGCTTAAATTTTGAGAAGACGTCCATGTGTCATATGTGAGACAAACCCTTTGACAGTGTTAGGAAAGGAACTTCTTCAACTTTGTCTTTTCTATATGCCACATATTCAAAATGTCATGTGCCAATGTAGTTCATGATATGACATCGAGCTTTGGTTACACAACATTCAAAAAGCGTCTGAAAGATGGATGCTCTACTTGTCGGAATGGAATATCCAGAGCTATACACATCCTCACCATTTCATCCAACAAACTTGTGGATCAAATTTGGCGACTACAGGGGAAAACCCGACTTTTGCTGCTGAGGAAGCAGTAGATCTTTGCCTCTTGTTCATATCCATGTCCTTGTTTGGGTTATTCTTACATATATACCTATATGATTTTGCATCACGCTCGTTCCATTCTCATATTTTATCAAGCCACCACAATAATTACATTTAGTTTTCTTATCCGAGCCAGGCTCCATGGTGAAATGGTTCCAGACTTTAGACCGATTTTCACTCCCTTCAAAACGAGGTGGCAAAGCAGTGGGAGTGTTAGAGACAGCGGGCGGTGTAGAGACAATATGCTCCGCTGTCTCAGAGGCCATAAATTCATCTTGGTTAACCATAGGTGTCGCTGCTTCACATTCAAATAAGGGTATGAATTAGAAAAATGATCTTACTAACATAAATTATAAGATACAGTGTGAGCATTCTAAATTTTAAGAGTCTTAAAGCATACTCCTTCAATCCTAATTTCTATCACACCATATAAACAAACAATTATACATGTAGCGTTGTCGCAATGTCAATCCCGTGAAGCACATGGAATTAGGAGCATAGATTTCAAAACAAACCATTCTTAACAAATTAGTGTAATTTATACCGAACAAAAATAGATATATTATTATTTATTAGTTTTAGCTAAAATGTTGCATTCCAAGCAGACCAAACATTTTAGCTAAAATAATATTATTCAAATGTTATGTTATACCTTCCTGCTGTTCCAAGCCTAAAGTACAAATAGTAATGGTTGGCTACTATTTCACATCAAACATTATTTGGATTGAAGGAACAATTCAATTATTGATGACTGAAACACAAACAGAAAAAAGGAGAGAATTTCCTTCAAAGGATTTCCCCTTTTACAACTGAGTCATTGCTCTATTTTTTCCCAACTAACAAATTTAATTCTTCCCCCTTTCTACCCCTCTTACTATTTTAAGCCATGCCTCTGCCCTTCCTTCCATCCATAACCACTTCACAAATTCTATAACTATTTTTCTAACTAATTCCATACCAAAACATCCAGGGTACTGTCAACCCAAAGATAAAAGCTAGCTAAAAAAATTGTATTTGAAGAAAAATCGTGACATTTAACTCTCCTAGAAATAGAGAATTTTTAGCACATGATCCTCATAGAGAAAGGAGAAAGAAGGACATCAAATCATCACAGTTGCTAATTGCTCCCTTATACTTTTATAATACTTGTTCCATTTATTTAGTTTCTTGTTGACAAATCATCATAAAATAAAATGGTCTGAAATCACAACCAAATAATCAAATAAGCTTTGCAAAAATTGAACTAATCTACATGCCTCCCCAAATCAACCATCTGCCAAAGAAACAAAAAATATCAATAAAATAGAAAACTATCACAATAGAAGTGCACTACCACAAACTGGTCCTCAACTTCAAGAAACAAAAACACCATAACAACATATTAACAAATCAGTCCAAAATTTAACTCTTCTTGACCTTTTGGTTGCAAACCGGTACTGTCCTACTTACTATGCAATAATATGGGTAATAAACCTAGACAAGCTATTAATTGATGAATTACAAGAAAGGAGAAAATAGAACACCAACTGCCTAAGATGAAACCTCCACTCCTTAAATTATCTATTGACCAAAATTTATCTTTTATAGCCTCCAAGCTAAGCACTTTAAGACAGCCTTCCAAGGAGACAGGGTATACTTCACTGCTCAGCCCCCTGTACAAATTTCACACTGAGAATGTATTCTTTCTAGTATCCATCTTAACAAAACCCTTTCGCATGTCCTACATTAAAATTAAAATGGAATGTAGAAAGTGACCTGAGACAGTTGCCTTCCAATTTCCACACACCCCTCCCTAATAATGTACCTAGTGAACCTAACAATAGATATTGAGCCATTCTCATTATGCACATACTCTTTCTATATCTTAGTCTTTACTATAGTATATAGGCTATAAAAATAAAATGAGAAGTAAATTTCAATTCAAAGAAATTCCATATATACACCATCTATCCTTCCAAAAGTAAACCTTGTCTTCACTTCATATTTCATTGCTGATTGAAATGCTAAACCTGATCTGGACCCAACTGAGTTTTTCAGAAGCCCCACCAGCCCATCCTACAAACTTGTATAACCTAATGGCATAACCATCCCTAGAAAAGAAACCCATCATTACTTCTACAACCTGTATCCACAAATCATCAGTTTCAATGGAATAAGTGAATAACTCTATGACAATTCACCATTCATCATTAGTGTGCATAAATTCTTGTATAATTTTGATATAACCTTAACTCCCCTCTCAGCAATTAAGTATATATCAACTTGAATTGTATCCACAAACATCTGAATATTCTCTTCACATCTTTGTAATGAGTAATTCTTGGGTCATATTGGAATCTAGCACACAATCAGACATTGAACATGATGTTATATTACTACATTTACTTTCTCCTTCAATATGGTGTTACTATATTGATTAAACTCTTGATTAAGAATTAGTCATTTTCAAGAAGTTATATTAGTTAATTGATTATAGGCAATCGTACCGCAATTAATTGATAGAACTATATAGTAATAACAATTTGGAATTATAGACAAACCAAGTTGTAATTTCTCTTCCTCTAATTCAATTAGTTCGTTAGGATTAATTAACTTCCTTTTGATTAATGCAGATTACCATTAATCTTTTTATGGACCAAGTAGCGAGGTCATTAGGATTATCTAAATTATGGTTGTAGACTTGATCGGAAGTGTAATAATAGAATTAGAGTAAGTGATTGGTTATTGGGGATTAAGAATTTTCTTCATTCCAACTAAGAAATACCATAATGAACATAAGTGAAGCACAAAGCTTCAATGTTGTCATCATTGTCGTCATAATTGTCTTCACTTTGTCAATAGTGATCTCTTTGTTTACTCTCATTTTGTCTTTTTATTAATTTCCTCAATTTCATTGATTTTCTCAACTAGCAAACATTTCGCAAGCCGGTGATTATTGTAGTTCATGTGGGTTAAACACTTGGTCTTCTAAATGCTCGCAAATTACTTTTTGATGAGGTGCACTTGTCTATTGATTTTTATTTTTAAAAAGAGCCTTGAAATAAATTTTTTATAAACTAGTTTACACGTGTAACCAATGGTGAACAATTTTTACTGCCTTCAAGCATTGACAAGCAAAATTGCAACTGAGATTCTTTATTTTCTTCTTTCAAAACTGGTTTTATGGCATTTGAATGATGTCATATAACACCTAACCATAGAATCCTAAATAATGAAGTTTCATTCATGTTTGAAGCATAAGCTAATGATTGAATAGTTGTCCGTTAAGAGATAAAGATTACACAAAATTGAGACACATCAATCTGAACTCTTTTACACCCACAACTTATTGTCTTCCTTCAAGACAGATCACCTATCACTTTCTTTTGATCTTTCTCTAGATACACTTAATAGTTTCCTTGGAAACTCAAGATAATGAAAGTTCTCACTCTTTTTTAATTTTTCATTAACACTTTGTTGAAGTAGAATAAGATGTATGGCTCGAATCTCTTCATTGGTCAATTAACTCTCTTTACATGACTGTGGGATTCCGCCTCTTCAATATTTGCTTGCCCGGCATTCATATTTTCTTTCATTAAAAAACAAAAAGATTAGATAAAACAATACTAAACGTTTAGGATGATGCTATTTTTATTGTCATGAAATTGTATCTCGACTGCATTGTCATCTTTTCAAAATTAAAATGATGAATATCGATATATCTAAAAGCATAAATAAATTCAAAATCAAGAGAAATGATAACTTACCAAAGTGAAAGTAAGATTCCACTTATTCTAAATTTGCTTCAACCTTCACTTTCAAATCTATTTAATATTAAATTGGAAAAATAAATAATTTTTATATAAATAAAATGAATCAAAAGATGAAAATAAATTTAAAACTAGCAATCAAATTTATTTCTACCACATTAGTGTTTGAATTTGTCTCATCCTATTTAAAAATACAAAAGTAAATTATTTATCATTTTCAAAATGAAGAACAAAGATGGTAATCTAATAAAATTGATTCTATTTTAGAAAACGTCTCATACCTATATCAATAATTGTATCTTCATCATTGTTTGCATCATTTGGCTCCTTATTTAAATCAAACAAAATCTGGGTTGATGGCAGATCGAAAAAGTTTGGATTCGCATTGAGATCAAATACAAAACCTTCGACATCAATATTTAAATCTGGAAAATTAGTAAGGGTTTTCTTTGAACAAATTTGTTGAACATGTTGATTCTCAACATCTGGAGGTGTGAATTCAACATTTAAGTCTATATCAAGCGATGGAACTCTGTCCTTTGAAGCATCATTTGACTCCTTGTTTAAATCAAACGAAATCAGGGTTGATGGATGATCAGAAAAGCTTGGATTCACGTTGAGATCAAATACAAAACCTTCTGCAACAATATTTAAATCTGGCAAATTAGTATGGGTTTCCTTTGAACTAATTTGTTGACCATGTTGATTCTCAACATCTGGAGGTGTGAATTCAACATTTAAGTCTATGTCAAGCGATGGAACTCTGTCCTTTGAAGCATCATTTGACTCCTTGTTTAAATCAAACGAAATCTGGGTTGATGGTTGATCAGAAAAGCTTGGATTCACGTTGAGATCAAATAAAAAACCTTTGGCAACAATATTTAAATCTGGCAAATTAGTATGGGTTTCCTTTGAACTAATTTGTTGACCATGTTGATTCTTAACATCTGGAGGTGTGAATTCAACATTTAAGTCTATATCAAGCGATGGAACTCTGTCCTTTGAAACCATACTTACAAAGATGTGAATCTACCAAATTTGAGAGTGTATGATGTATATAAAATGAAACTCTTAGTTTTTGAAAAACATTGTTGCAGGAAGCACAAATATTTAAATTTTTTCAAATGAGATTGTAAATTAGATTGAAAATAGTGGCGGGAATTTTTGACTGGTCGTGAGTTTTTTAATTGAAAATAAGTGAGAGAATTTTAAAGTTTTGTTGTTGATAGTGAAAGCATTAATGAATGTTCAATAATTGAAAGTCAAAACATATTTCCAACGGTAGTTTTTGAGAAATAAATTAAAAATAAAAAATTAATAGAGAAATAAATGATGAGATATAAACGTAAATACATAAATGATATAATAGAAACTTTAAAATAACGTTAAAAGAGTAAAAGTATTAATTGTATTTTCTTAATCTCTATGCTAAAATATAAAATGGACAATTAAATAGTAATAAAGGTAGTAATTAAGAAAAAATAACTACATTTTTTAAGAGATACAACTTTCTACATATTGGAAAGATTACGAATTGTGTAAAAATAGTTACTTATAGTTTAAAAGAAGTCTATATAAATAATTGTACATGGATATTCAAACACATTTTGTCCTAAAAGAAAAAATTAAAGGTATCGTTTGGTTTTCAGAAAATATTTTATGTTTCCATTTCTTATTTTTTAATCTTAAATATAAAAATACTTTTAATTTTAATTACAGAAATATCACATTATTTTTATTTTTCCTATCTTTAAAGTTTTGTATAGAAAACAGTGAAGATAACTTTATATTGGTTTCTTTACTTTCTGTATAAAACTCTAAAATATGAAAAAAAAAATGAAAAAAAACTAGTTGATATTTTTATAATTAAAACAAAAAACATAAAAATCAAAATGAAAATTGTTTTCTAAAAATAAAACAACCATACTTTTCTTGATAGATTCAAAATTAATTCTATAATCGTCTATACAAGGTAAAACAACTAAGTTAGAACAACTACACTACCTCATTTATTTATATACTACTCCCTTCATTTTAATTTATGAGTCATTTTAGCAAATTTTTTATTTTAATTGACTTTCTCTAGTTTCAATATAACATTAATTTACTTATTTCATTTTTACCCTAAATAGTGTTTTTTGGAAAAAAGAATTTTGAGAACTATGCCTTCACATTTTAGAGTATTAGTAAATTTAATGCACTTGGGAAAAATAATAAGAATAATTTAATAAAATTATTATGTCTACTAAGTTATTTATTACTTTTTTAATCTATATAAAAAATAATTAAACAAAAAATAAATTGAAAAGGACGGAGTGACATTTATTATTGTTGATGTAGAGGTCAAATATTAACAACTAATAACATATCTCACTTTATGATTTACAATGTACGTTAAAAGCTACCTATAACATATAACTTAAAAGCTACCCGTAATAACACACTATAATCAATTTAGTGATGGAGTTTAGATAGTTTGTATTGGGTCTTAAATTCAAATATCGGTGCTTCCATTGTATATATATAAAAAAACTAAACTAGCAAATTGGTCCCTAACTTTTTCAGAGTCATGCAGTTTAGTTCATGAGAAAATGAAAATCCAAAAACAATCCTTGACTTCTTGTTCCGTCATACAATATGGTCCAAATTGGTATTTTCCCTTAAACACAAGATGATGTGTCACGTTAAGTGACACGTGGCACACTGTTGGACATTGTGTGACGTCATCCGAGACTAAACTACATGAAAATGTGAAAGACCAATTTTGGACTAAACTGCACTGTGTAGCTAGTCTTTTAATTGTCTATATCATCCCTCCTCTCCCCTTCCTTTTCTAATCAAAACTATCACAACCTTTTAAGGGCCATTGCACAGACCAATCCCAAAGCATCCATTGCTCGCCCTCATTACATATCAAGCATTCAACACTACATTTCTTCCTCCCACAACAATAACAACAATCTTGCTCACATGTTACAAAACCTTCGTTGGATTTCCATTGATGATATCAAACGTAGCAACATTAATTCAAGTAACTGCGACTTTCTGTCATACAATGGTTGCAAAGCATGAGGTTTATTAGTTCCAGTACACCTCTGGTGCCACTGTGATTCCAAGACTCGTGCTAGTGACAGCTGGATCAGCGAATCATAACGTTAGGACTGCAAGGAAAGCTTATGATCTTCATCCAAACAGTACTATTGTTTCATGGCATCCTCAATGCCATAATTGTGATCTAATGTTTCTGTTGTTGACAATTGTATCTAGAGCTACGTGTGTTCTCACATCCCTAACTGCGTTCATCAAGCGCCTAACAACTTGTGTTCTTACTTCTGGAAAATTACAAAGATGGGTAGCTAAGGAGAAGCTTCTTGCAGAAAAATGATGATTCTGATGGAGATGCGATTTGGAAAAGATGTCAGGGGAACACAAGAGGTGACGAAAGTGGCTAAGGAATAGAAGCTTTAATTTCATGCAGTTTAGTCCCTGACGTCACACAGTGTCCAGTAATATGCCACGTGTCACTTAACGTGACATGTAATCTTATGGTTAACGGAAAACACCAATTTGGACCATACTGCATGACGGAGCAAGAAGCCAGGGATTATTTTGGGATTTTCATTTTCTCAGGAACTAAATTGCATGACCCTGAAAAAGTCAGGAACCAATTTACTAGTTTAGTAAAAAAAAATTATCTATAGCAAGCAACATAACTCTCACAACAATCTAATATCAGAATCGATTCCATTACTAAATTTGACATTAAAAAATAAAATCATTGATTTGTTTAGGTGAACTTGACATTGAAATTGTAAACACAGAGAAAAATGACTTCTATGATTAACTTTGGAATTGATGTACTAGAATATCACAATAAAAAATAAAATTTTAAAAGCGCAACTGGTTCCATTTCCACCCTCACATACAAGTGTCCCAAAAGATGAAAAAATGCACAGGGAAAGTTGTTTAGTTTTTTTTTTTCCTTTATCTTTCATTCTTATTGGTTAATTTTGATCACAAATCTGAATTACTCTCTATTTTTTTTATTGTTATTTCTATTATTTATCTCATTTGAAGCACTTTTTTTGTTCATTTAAAAATTTAAAAGATCATTAATTATTTTTTACTTTTATAAATAAAAGAGATATTAAGTGAAAAAAATTAATGATTAAGTTAAGGAGATAAAGGGTCTATTAGGAGAAAAAAAACAAATAAATTTAATGTATACTAGCATATTTATTACACTTTTTAATATGTGTATTTCATTAGAGATTAATTATTCATACAACACACTTTTTCTCTCTATATCTCTCCATCACATCACCTATCACATTCAACATTTCTCTTTCTCTTCTTTTTCTTTTCTCTCTTTATCTATCTTAGTTGTATGGTTGTATGATGTATAAATATAATTTCTCATTTCATTATAATAGGACAAATAAATAGGAACGAAGGCAATTACGCTCTCCACGTCCTTGCCCCCCAAAAGTCGAGCGCGTTTAGATTTAAAGAGACCAAGTATGAAATTATAAAATTCAACTCCATCCTGGCGAGTTCCCGTTAGGTTCAGGAAAATCCGCGGGGATCTTAGTTTCTCTAGTTTTATTTTTTTCTTTATTTTTAATAACTTAAATACATAATTTAAATAAGTCATATATATAATGTATTCTAATTCAAATAATCTGTAAATATAAATAATAAAAATCCTAAAAAAAATTTAAAAATTATATTAAATTTAAGAAAAGTATAAAAATTTATTCTTATTGTTTAACTATTAGTATAATTAAAATTATTTAATTATTTTTGATACCATAAAACCCATCCCACTCCGTCCCGTTAAAGATGAAACGAGTTCGTATTTTTTATAAATCGATCAAAGAGGATTTTTCCGGTCAAAGTGGGATGAGACATGTAGTATCCACTTGTTGAGATTTGATGATCCTAGAGGGCATATTACAAATAGTGTTTAGTTTTTTTATTTACTTTGAGTTTTAGGAATAAGAGTGAGATAGCATGTTCTAATACCCTGCATTAGCCACAAAAGGACACATGTCAAGCATACGAAGCGAGTTTCAATTTAAGTATCCAGAGTCAGAGATGAGATGAGATGAGACCTTCTATTTATTTAAACGTATTTTCAATTCAAATATTATCAGCAACTAATATCTCCCACTCCCACCCTCTGTTTCACACTTCACACAGTACAAGAACAGAAGAGAATGCAGGGCACCACGCCGGTGAGAAAGTCACACACCTCCACCTCCGATCTCCTCACGTGGTCGGAAGTTCCTCCACCGGACTCCGCCCTAACCGTCAACTCCTCCGGCGGCAGCCGCTCTCGACAGGTTATTATTTGTTTACTCTCATTTTTCTCCAATCTTCCTCTCTCATGCAACTAATAGCTCTCTCTCTCTCATTGCATTCACATCACAGCCTTCCGATAGAATCAGCAAGGTTCTCCATGGCGGTCAACTCACCGAAGAAGAAGCTCAGACTCTATCCAAGAGGTACACCATTCATTTCTTCTTCTTCTTCTCTCTCTCTCTTTTGAATCTGCATTCAGAACTCAGATCAGATCTGCTAGTGCTTTTTTTTCTTTTCTTTTATTTATTTATTTTTTTTTAGTTTTTTTACTACTTCGTTCTTCGATCTGATTCAATACCTATTTTTCTGCCACATCGATCTGTTTTGTTATTTGTCATTTCCGTAAACTCATTAGTTTCTTTGGCATCGTTTTATAGGCTGTTCAATATCTTAATGTCTCAATTTCTTTACTAACATTTGCTGCCTGATCTTGAATTAAAGAAACTTATTTTGTGTCTTAAGACTGATTAATTAATTACTCTAACCTTTAACGGATTCCACATTTTTGTTATCATTCTTTGTTTCTGCATAATTGGGTGCGTTAAGAATAAGTTAGTAGAAAGTGTTTTTGATATGCATGTATGCTGTTTATTTTTTGAGAGGATGGTGAATCTGAGCTAGGAGATGTTGCATGCTAATTAGCTTTCAAAAGTTTTTTTTTTTTTTTTTGTCTAATCTTGTTGTTGAACATATCCTTCTATTTGCTACTTTCAGCAAGCCATGCTCAGGGTACAAAATGAAAGAGATGACTGGAAGTGGTATATTTTCAGCCAATGGCGAAGATTCTGCAGCAGAAGCTGGTTCTGCAAATTCAAACAAAAAAACAACCATACGCATATGTCAGGTATACTTGGATAATTTCCTTGGTCTGGGGGTTCAATTTGACCACTGAGAGCATTTCTTGAACATCAAATCAAATAATCAAACTCCATTTTGATTACAATTTTCTTTTCTTTTTTTTTTTCTTTTATTTTCCCTGGTACTATTTTGCATCTCAGCAAGCAATGAATGGAATTAGTCAGATATCATTCAGCACTGAAGAAAGCGTTTCTCCTAAGAAGCCTACCACTCAAGCTGAGGTAGCAAAGCAGCGTGAACTAAGTGGGACGTTGCAAAGTGAATCAGACTCAAGGAGCAAGAAGCAAATATCAAATGCCAAGACTAAGGAGCTCAGTGGGAATGATATATTTGGCCCTCCTCCTGAAATTGTGCCTCGTTCAGTGGCAGCTGCACGCACTTTGGAGTCAAAGGAAAGTAAAGACATGGGAGAACCTCTTCCCAGAAATGTGAGAACATCAGTGAAAGTTTCCAATGTACGTGTTTTCCAAGCATGAAAATGAATCCTCATCTATCATTTTATATTGGATGAATGGCTAAACAATTGTTAGTTACTGTGTAATCCCTTCTTATAACAAGGTTATCAATGTGGACTGAGCTAGACTTCTGTGCTATTTGTGTGCATTAACATCTAAATGACTCTTTATGATGATGAATTTTGACCTTCGATGGTCCACCAATGTTACCTTACGCTTTCCTGAATTACAAAATTTGAATGTAGATCAATTCTGATTATTTTAATGAGAAGTTTATTTAAGATATAACTCAAGGTTTGTACTTGAGATAATCATAATTGAGTTGCAGCTCTTGAGGAATACCAATTATGTGGATGTATTAAAAATTTTATATCATAGTTTTGTTCCCTTTCCAAAACATGATCGTGTCAATTTGATTAAATGTCAAACAACACATGCATTGCATTGAGAAGGTCGTCTTATAGTCTTTAAAAGTTGTCATAATAGCATTGTTCTATTTAGAAAATGAAATTTTGAATTCTGAAATAAGTTTTTGTTTGTTTTACAATAATGGCAAAATCTATTTTCCGTAATAAGATGTAGTCCCACTCATTCTTTTTATGTTTTTTTAACTTAGTTCATGTGCTTTTTCCTCCTCCTGCAATGTCACTTCCTCATTTTGAGCTCAAACATTTCATTTGAATGTTCTCTTTAGGTGGGAAAAGGCTTTTGCTCATCATGTCTTATTGCCTCATAGTTTATGACTCCATTTTGACCTTACTTTTCTTGTATCTGTAGCCTGCAGGTGGCCAAAGTAATATCTTATTTGGTGATGCACCCGTTAACAAGACAACAAAGAAGATACATGAACAGAAGTTTGCGGAGCTGTCAGGCAATAACATTTTCAATGGAAATGTTCCTCCAGGATCAGCAGAAAAGTCTCTGAGCAGGGCTAAGCTGAGAGAAATGACTGGCAGTGACATATTTGCTGATGGAAAGGCAGAAACCAAAGACCCTGTGCGAGGTGCCCGCAAACCCCCTGGTGGAGACAGCAGCATTGCCTTGGTTTAAGTCTTTGATAATTGATATTTAAACTTATCCCCTTTGACGTAGGCATTCTATGAATCCGTCTAAACTTCCATGTTTTTCAGTAGAGGTGTCAGTGTGTTTGATTATCAGCATTGTAGGTTTCAACTTTAAACTATGAACGTGGCATAACTTACTTAGTTAACACGAATAATGAAAAATGAAATGGGTCTCACCTGGACGATGTTTCAGTATTTCACTTACTCAGGTATCCTCACCCTGCTAAACTTGCCGGGAAAACAATTGTATCTTGTTTTCTTGAGTAGTGAAGGAACATCACATTTGATCTTATGTTCAAATTTCCCCGATATAATAATGACTATTTACAAAAAAATTACATTTATCATGTTTTTATTGTAACATAATTAACATTATATTTTCCATAAAGGATCAAAACTAAATTTATCTGAAGTTATGAACAGGCATGTGTATGTATTTCATAAACAAGTTAAAATGGCAAAATAGGAGAAACAAATAACGACTTCACTGGGGATCGAACCCAGAATCTCTGGTTCCGTAGACCAGCGCCTTATCCATTGGGCCATGAAGTCCCTATGAAAAGAATTTTAATTGAAATCTTTAGCAAGTATTAGTTTCTGTTATCTAAGTTCAAATTCAAGTTGTTAGTTAATTAGATACTTTCATTGTTAGTTAGTTATTTTTCCTGTATATAAGCTATTTTTTTTGCTGTAATGAAATGAGAGATTCATTTTTTTTCTCTCCAAACAATCCTCTTCTATCTTTTCTCTCTAGAAGTTCATATCCTAAGTAAAAGCATCAAAGGAAAACCCAGAAAATGAGGAAAGAAAAAGAGCATATCACACAAGCGACTCCACTGGGGATCGAACCCAGAATCTCTGGTTCCGTAGACCAGCGCCTTATCCATTGGGCCATGGAGTCCTAATGGTCAAGATTTTTCCACTATTAAATTAATACACTTTTACTACAGCAGTTTTTACCATCTCATCTCATGCAATTATGCATGCTGGGTCGGACGACTCGGACCAAGTCATCCTTAGTCCTTACCGTTCTTAGGGCGTGGTCTAGGGACTAGGGCGGCACCTTATTCTTTAATGGGGGTAGTCAATGATTATCCAAAAATATCTATATATATATTATGTATGTGTAATTATTTTATGACCTCTTTTAAGTACTACTATTACTTAACAAAATAGATATTAAATATTGATGAAATTGACTCTCTAATCTCTATATAATTATGGTAAATTTCTTTTATATTTTATATAAGTATTAATAATTAGGAATCTTTGAATTATTCCAAGAATAATTTTTGACAAATTTACCTAATATTTTTTTAATATTCAATTTAGTCAATCCAAGGCTGAATTGAAAATTTCTATATGTAAATATTGATTAGAAGATTAATAATTAATGAATGTTTCATATATTTAAAATTTGGTCTACATAGTCAACATTATTAAAATCATATTATTTAATAATTAAATTTGTTAAATTTGCATTTTATAAAAACTTATTAAGTGGGAAAACTTTTATAAAAGTATATGATCCCCACTCATTAATTAAATTTACCATATTAAGCTTAAAATGTATTCTAATATTAAAACATGATTCCCACAAACAAAAAATGGTTAGCTCCGCCGGGTCGGCACCTGCATAGTTCGGTGACACAAGAATCTTGAAAGCTGTGGCGCACCTAAAAGGAACAGTATTAGCAAGTAGTCTTGTCTCTGGAGTGTGCCGGAGAAACAGGGAGTGAATCCCATGTTGTTGAGCTTACCAGGTTTCGAGTTCCACAAGTAAAAAATGGGAAAGAAGCAATCTATGCGTAGCAAAGCCACCAACTTTATCTCTGTCCTTCTCAACCCCATCTCTGATTCTGACACTCACAATCACAAATCCTCTAAACACCCTTCACCTCCACCTCCTTCCGTAAGTTCTCTCTTTTATTCTTATTCACTGTTATCTTATCCATCCAAAAATACCCCTTTTTCTTGCATTAAATTATTTAAGTATTTATCAAACTGAATTTAATCCTTACCACCTACAATCCACTTTCCCGTACGAGGTTCATGTCTACTTATGTTTGAGTTTTTTGTGCTGTTTTTGTTTTTCTGCCCTTTTTGAAGAAATTTCATTTTTAAGGTGACTAATTTTAATCCCTTTTATTTCCTCTCAGGAAGAAGTGGGTGAATCAAAAACAAGTCCATCAGAAACAACTGATGAAGAGGGTAGTAGCCATGGTTTAGTTGATGGCCCTGATACTTCATCCTTCACTGCATTCCTTTATTCTCTATTATCTTCCTCTGATCCTGGAGATAAAGCTAATCTACATGGGCAGAATGATGATAAAGTTGCACCTGATAATAACCCTTTACCAGACTCATCCCTGAAGGAAAATGGTGGGAGGAAAAGTTTGTTTTCTAGAAGTAAGCAATCACTTGGTAGAGCAATTCGCCAAGCTGCTAGAATTGGTGGATTGCGCCATCAGGATCGTAAGGATAATCTTGAAATGAAATTTGATGATGGGAATGGTTCTAAAATTTCTGGTGTTGAGATGAGGCGTGTTGAGCCTGTGAAAGAGTCAGTTCCTTTGCCTTTGGTTGATCTGCCAGAAATTTCTGAACCTTCTGTTCTTCTTTCTGATGGTATGAGAAATGTTCTCTATGCTTCTCTTCCACCTCTTATGCATGGAAGGACATGGATGTTGCTATACAGGTACCTGTGGATGAAGATTCATTGGCAGACACAAGATTCTGTCTATTGATAATTAATTATTCTTATTATAATTTTGTGTATCAATTATGTATATTCTCTGCAGCACTTGGAGGCATGGCATATCACTTTCAACTCTGTACAGGAGAAGCATGCTTTGGCCTGGATTGAGTTTGCTGGTACACCTTAATTATCCTTGAGTAGATAAATCTTAGGCATGCATTATCTAAGTCTGATCTACATTGGAAAATGAAACAAAAAATATAGCTTAAATTAAATATCAGTCAACCATTAAATGGAGTCCGTAATCTGTATGTTATGTATGGAGTTTTGAATCATTAGTAGCATGTTGTAGTTTAAGGTGTCTAGTGTCTACATGTTGAAGTCCCAGCTTGTAGGCTTGCTGATTAAACAAGTTTCTGCGTCCAATTTTACAGCCATATCTTGGTAATTCCAATGCTTTACTATGGATATGCTTACTTGTCTAGTCTTTCCTGAGTTGTTGTAGATGTATACATCATTCTATTCTTTGATCTGTAAGGCCAATGCAAGGCCAATTTGGGGCATTTTTCAATCATGGAATAGTTCTCAATGTTTGTTATTCTGTTCTAGGTTGTTGGAGACCGAAAAGGAGCAGTGTTTGGCAGCTTGGTTGAAGCACCTCTCAGACCATCCAACAAGAGAAAATACCAGGTCATCCCAAAACTCATTTATCCAAAGGATTATTTGATAGACAGATACTCCCTCCAGTCCTAATTATAAGAACATTTTCAAGAGTTGATTTTGGTACTTTTTATAAGAACCTTTTCAAATTGTCTGTTGAGTTAATTATTTTTTGATAAAAATACCTTAATTAGTGGACATAAGTGGATAATTAATTAGTAGAGAGAATGAGACAATAGAGTAATTAGATGGAAAGAGAAAGATAATGGATCTCAATAAATGCAAGGGTAATTCTGGAAAGATGACATACATTTATGACATACTCCCAGGAAATTAACCAACTTCCTTAATCCCTGTGAAGTGGTTAAAATGTTTTTATAATTAAGACCGGAGGAAGTTCTGTTTACTGGTTTATCCAGAAATAATGCTACTTGTTATTTTATCTTGTTGACAATAGATTTTGTACAGGGAACAAACAATACATATGTTTTCACAAATATCTCTGGTCATCCTGCTATATATCGTCCAACAGGTATCTACTCCTATTTGAGTTTGGACATGTTACTCCTTATTTTTCTTTTGCTGTTATAATCATACTGTGTTTTGCTTGCAATCAAACTGATAGATTAATTAATCTTCTATAATATTTTTAACTATATGCAATGAGGAGAGAAATTATTTAAAGTTGATTTACTGTGATGAAAGGTGAATGACGTACTGGTTTTCCTTTGGTTCTGTGGTGCACGTTTCAGAAATTATGCCCATTGCCCAAGAAGTGCATTTTTATTCAAAACTACATCATAATTTTCTCTGTTAATTTTTGGACATGTTACTCCTTATTTTTCTTTTGCTGTTATAATCATACTGTGTTTTGCTTGCAATCAAACTGATAGATTAATTAATCTTCTATAATATTTTTAACTATATGCAATGAGGAGAGAAATTATTTAAAGTTGATTTACTGTGATGAAAGGTGAATGACGTACTGGTTTTCCTTTGGTTCTGTGGTGCACGTTTCAGAAATTATGCCCATTGCCCAAGAAGTGCATTTTTATTCAAAACTACATCATAATTTTCTCTGTTAATTTTTGGTAGCAGAATGTGGCTATATACCAGACTGTTCACCCCCCCCCCCCCCCCCAAATGGCATCTACCAAACAGAATGTCATCTTTTGACCATATAGAACCAATTCACATTGAGGAATGCCTGAGTTTAGTTTTCTCTAGAAACATCAGAATTTTGTTTGCTACACACGGTTGTCAATGACAAGTAGAATACTGAAAAATTGAAATATGTTTTTCAGTCTTTAAAAAGTTAATGGGCTCTTATTTTAATCCCCCCCTCCCCCCAAAAAAAAATGATTTTGAGATTCAATATAGTCATTTTGTGAGATTCAGCATCAGCATGAGGCTTTACTCGAGTTTTGAAATGCAAAAAAAAAAAAAAAAAAAAATTAAATAAAGTGATGTTGGTGCAGTCTGTAGTATCTAAAATTTCATGAATCTGATGTGGTCCCCATCTTAGCACTTGATCCACCCATATGATTGCATAGAATGAATATCTGGCCTGGTTTGGAATTACAAGTGCTGCTTCTCTTGACTAGTTTTGCTGAACTAACCACAATAATGCAGGGGTAAACCGCTATTTCACACTTTGCAACACTGACTACATAGCAATTGGTGGGGGAGGTCATTTTGCTCTTTATTTGGATGGTGATCTGTAAGGACTTTGAACTTTCATTGCACTCTTTTTTTTCTTTTAGATTATTAGCTTTCCTTCCAATCTTCTATTGATATCATCAGCCTGACTCTCTTTTTTTCCCCTACCCCCTTTCAAATTCATGACATCTACTTTAAGATTGAATGGCTCAAGTTCAGTCTCAGAAACTTATGGGAATCCTTGCCTTGCAAATTCTCAGGAGTTTGAAGTAAAGGAAGTAGAGGTGCACAAGAACCTTCTTCCCTTGCCTCTCCTCACAAAGACACACACACCCTACACCTCTCCCTAACCTTTGTTTATAAGAGAATGAAATTAATTGATCTCTGTCATCCCATGCAGTTGTGGGGCTTTGTACAAACTTCAAAATATAAGGAAGTACTCGCATTGAGCAGAACAGAGTTACCTGGGATCTGTCGATGGTAAACATCTCTGAATATTTACAAGATGTGAATCAAATGGCTTTCAGTTGGCATTTCATTGAATGGTCACTTCCACTCTAGCCAGCAATGCAAAGTTTATAGAGTTTTATGTATCCTATTATGTTCTCAGTTCTCACTAAGTAACTAACATATATGTAAATATTTACCAAGGCTGTATATACGGAGTACATGCACATGAAAAAATTGCCATTTTTGTTCATATAAAAAAGTGGAGGCAACTTATGTTTGTTTTTGCATATATAGAAGCTGAGAGAATTGTTTTCAGTTTTACTATCCTATCCTGTAAGACTCGAACAGAAATGTTCTAAAAGTCTTGACCAACAAAAAAAGAGAGAAATGTTCTAAAAGAAATATGTCTTTTACATCACCAAGTTTTTCAACAAAAAAGTACTTGAATTGAATATAATTTTTTTTTTTTTAAAAAAAGACTATAAATTGAAGAGTTTATAGAAAAGTTAGATGAAAGGGTTTCTGAAAATTGAGGTGTAGAAATTAATTTTAAAGTTAAACTTATTGTTCCTTTTAGATTTTTTTTCCTCCTATAAGTGCTTGTTGAAAAGTTCACTCAAATTGACTCATAATTATTTTAGTGTTAAATATGTTTTTAATTCTTGAAGTTCACTCAAATTGACTCATAATTATCTAAATATGTTTTTAATCCTTGAAATTTGACTCGAATTTGGTTTTAGTCCCTAAACTTTAAAACCGTTGGTTTGAAATTACGTAATTTTAATCCCTCATGTTCTTCACGAAACATTAGTCCCTCCTTTTTACATCGTTAACTTTTAACGTTGATGTGGAAAAAATATTTCTATGTCAATTTGTCTAGTCAGATTCAGTGACCATGATAAGGCAATTTAATTACACATTAGCTCATCCAGTCGGTTTTGTTAGCATTCACTGTTCATGAAAAATGTGAAGTTAAATTTAATAAAACCCTAAATAAAACATGGCGTATGAGCTGGGGTGTAATTCAATTGTCACATCATGGTCATTGAAACTGACTGGACAAACTGACACATAAATTCATTTGTCACATTAATATTAAAGTTAACGGTGTTAAGAGGAGAGACTAAAGTTACGTGATTTCAGAACATGAGAAACTCAAACTAACGGTTTTAAATTTTAGGGACTAAAACCAAATTCTGGTTAAACTTGAGGTACTAAAACATATTTAACCCATTATCTTAATACGCTGGAAAGTTCTAAAACCATAAAATGTTAATAACACTTAGTATATGAAAAATAAAAACAACCCAACTTTTATTACAGTAGTTTGTTTCCTTTTCATCTACTTGAAGTCTTTCTTTTCTTTTCTTTTCTTAGTCAAAATCTACTTGAACTCAAATTCCTATCAGACAGTGGTTTGCATTTTTTTTTCTTTCAATTTTCTCGACAATCCATCATGGGCCTTTAAAGGGATCCATTTTTGGGCTGGTCTACTTTCGAATCCTGTACATCCTCATATGCAGCTGCATGCACACCTAGCGCGGCACGACCAGAAGGGTCAGGATTTTTGGACCATGCTGCATCCCATTCCACAGCTTTTGCAGTACTGCATGCCACACTAGGACCTCCAGGAACTGTTTGTCTAGCAGCACTCTGTTGAAATGGTTCAACATAATTAGAGAAAGGTTTGGCAGGATTTAAATTTGTAAACAAGTCAATCAATTTGTGTGCAAATTACTAAGGCTACTCTCAG
This sequence comes from Sesbania bispinosa, assembly GCA_026901365.1. Lineage (NCBI taxonomy): Eukaryota > Viridiplantae > Streptophyta > Magnoliopsida > Fabales > Fabaceae > Sesbania > Sesbania bispinosa. Next base: position 47,771 of record QLOH01000932.1, on the reverse strand, counting down.
TTCTTAGGTGAGCATCATGGTCAAGGTTCTTATGAACACAACACATGACATGGAAAAGAAATATATCATTTTTATAAAAAAAAATATATAAAATCCACCTTTGGAAATAACTTCTCAAAAATTGTCCTGTAGTGGTACCCCTCTTTTGTAGTAGGAGTGTTTTCAGGGTAAACAAAGTTGGCATGCTTCAGCATTGCATCTGTGACCTGGCCATTTATCAAGAGAAAAAGGACAGAAACCAAGGATATTGTAAATGAGATTCTATAAAATTAAGTAAAACATTTGAGGCATTACATCAGGGGGGAAAACACAGAAATTTCAACATCATAAGTTAGAGAGCCTACTTGTTTGTTAGCATGATCCTTCAAGCCATCAATCCAGCTGTACCCGACACCATCACTGAACTGTTCCTTCTGCCTATACAATATGTGCTAAAACATACAGGAAGAATTACTTCAGAAACTTTTCAAGACATATGAATAAGCATGATGCTGAAGTTGATACAAACCTTTGGTAAATATGGATTCTTATCATCATCAAATGCATTGCGTAATACCCACTTCTCTATCCTTCCAAGATCAGGCTTTATCTGTGAAATTTGTCATAAATTTCAAGATGTGATTAAAAATGAAGTCAATGAGATTAACTTCACTTGCCCATAAATTCAATTTCATAGAGACTTATTGTTAGAAACTTAGAACTGTCCATAGATGTGGTTTATTTGGTAAGCAACATCATATGCCTAGGGCAATTGCCTTGCCTTAAAGAGTATATGGATGACTTGATGCAACAAGAAGAATCACGATACAGGATAACCAAAATAAGCAAACATGAAAACTAAAGCAAAAAGTTAAAATGACGTAAACAATCTCAATCAACAATGCAGGCAACCCAATCATAAGACAGTCAGGTTGTTATACAGCATGAAAAGAGGAACACACAGAAAAAAAGTGAAGGTGAAGTACCATTTTCCATTCTGGATCCATACTCATGGCTATGTTGATAAAATCTTTATCCAAGAATGGTACTCTTGCCTCTACACCCCATGCTGAAGTTGATTTATTGGCTCTAAGGCAGTCATAAAGATGAAGAGCTTTAATCTGCCAAATCATCAAACTCAAAGTCATAAAAAACTTGAGTAAATAGGTAAACTGGTATAGTACACACAACTTTGCAAAATAAACTAAATCAAACGAGGACATAACAATTATTGTGCATTACTTTTCTACATGTTTCTTCGTGAAACTCTTCCTTGTTAGGTGCCTTATGGAAATATAGGTAACCTCCAAATATTTCATCTGAACCTTCTCCAGAAAGAACCATTTTCACTCCCAAGGCTTTAATTTTTCTGGACATAAGAAACATTGGAGTACTTGCTCTGATAGTCGTTACATCATATGTTTCAATATGGTAAATGACTTCTTCAAGTGCATCTATACCTTCCTGATATAGCAAAGTTAAGGATTACTTCCAAGTAGTAATATAAATCTCATGTTTGAAAAAATAAAACAAAAACAAAATGAAGAGATCATGAGAGATGATCACCTGAACCGTGAAATTAAGCTCGTAGTGACGAGTACCAAGATAATCTGCTACCTCTTTTGCAGCTCTCAAATCCGGAGAGCCCTGAAAGGTGGAAAAGTCAAATCATGAAGCATATAAATGCTAATATACTACTTTAAGACGTTTAAGATTGATAACACATCTCTTTTGATGAATGAATTCTTACCTTCAAACCAATGCAGAAAGTATGTAGCTGTGATCCCCACTGACGAGCAGCTTCAGATTTAGCCAAATATCGATTGGCCACAGCAGCAGCAACAAGGGATGAGTCTAGTCCTCCAGATAAAAGAACTCCAAAAGGTACATCAGTCATCATTCTCTTAAATACAGCCTGCTCATATCACAGTAAAACCAAGAAAAGAATTAAAAGAGTACAATAAAGGAAATCATAGAAGTAAAAAAGAACAAAAGCATAATTCAACTTCACTTAGTAATATCACCCCCACTCCTGACCTATTATTATCCTCACACTTCAGTAGTGTATCCAACAATTCCATACATCTTCCACAACTGAGACCTTGCAAATCTTTACTCAGTACATCAGAATCAGATTCAACAGACATCAATGATGCACTATTCCTAAAATGTTTGTATGTTCTTCCACTGGTCAAGTGATACTTTCTCAAAAAGGCACTACTGGGATTAAGCTAGTGGTGAAAGGTTTGGGTAGTCTGAGGTCATAGGTTCAATAGGAAAGGACATTAAGTTTCATTCTAAGGTGCATTTTGGTTTCTTGGTCTCTGGTTACGACATGACTTTCCTGAATTTATTGCCAAGCCTCTAAATTTAATGGTTTTAGTTTCCTGTAAAAATGATATAATGCACAAATAATAAATGTAGAATGATTTTGACCATAAGCTCCAGGGCGAGCAGCAGAAAGACTAAAGCATTTTTTAAGCAAATACAGTAGAACTGAACTTCTACATTGGGAAGAATCATCTCAAAGTGGTGAAAGAAGTAAACGGATAAGATAATAGTAGCTTACCCTCTCAAAGGCTTCACGCAAAATTATTGGATCATAGGGTGTTGATGGAATATGCTCTGAGTACCATGGTGGATTGTACCACCTTCTTAATCCCCCTGCAAATACAACACATAATAACAGGATAGGATACATAAGCGTTATGATGTCTAAAATGTAAAATTTAGACAGCAAAAGGATAAAAATAACACGGGAATTACAAGAGTCATAAATAGAGAGCAGAACAAATGACATTATTTATACCCTGTTTGCTGGAATATATATGCCCCGGAGGAAAAGATATGAATCTCTCACAATCGTCAATCAGAGCTTTCATTTCAGAAGCAAACCATGTTGATCCTGCAAATAAATCAGCACTTCCAGAGGTAATATATCTGAGTCGTTCGTGTGATGAAAATACAAGAACAACCATGCCATATTACAGCGAAAAAAGCTATTTATATCCGAGTGAATATAATCTAAATTTCGTATCCTAATATAATTCAAGTTTAGAACAAAACAAGACGAGTGTATGTGTATGTGTGAGAGAGAATGAGATGCTTCATTTCATTTACTTGCCTTGGAAAAACTAGAATATGTTCTAAAATGTAAGGAGCACAACTGGTGGATATAACAAAGTCATCCTAATGTTTACATAAATATGTAGTGGAGCATTTAGCCATAATCTATAAGAAATTAGCACATTTAGTACCTTCAATTGAGTTACAAAAATCCATGTGCTGTGCAAATGAGGGTAAACAACATCAAATTTCTAGCCACAGAGATGGCACACATTTCATGATTTATTTCACTTTATTGAAAATACAGTTAGCATATCCAAATCCACTGCATACAAACACATGCATCTCTTGACTTAAATTGATCAACAGATAGCTCAATTTGACAGGTTGAGGCACCATCCAGTTCGAAGTAAAAATGTAAAACGTTACAACAACAAGAAGGTGAAGCCACATACCATCATGACCAAAGCCCAAGTAAAGAGGGGTAATGCCAATTGCATCACGAGCAGCAATAAAACTTTATCTCTAGTATCAATAAGGACAAAGGAGAACATCCCATCCAGCATATCCACAAATTCTTCTCCATATTCTTCATACTGACATGATAATGAATTAAAATTACAATTACAGACAATCTTCACAATTTATGGGAAAATAGTAAATTGATCACCAAATCTAACTGATTCCTGCATACTTACAAGATGGGCAATCACTTCACAATCACTACCAGTTCGAATTGATGGGAATCCAGTTTCTGTCTCAATTGCTTATGATTGTATATCTCCCCCATTTACCTAATGGCATAGTTTCAACAGAAAAAATATGAGGTATGAGGATAAGCAAATATCAAGAAACTAGTTCAGTACATATCACAAAAAATTAAAGGGTAAAAACAACAACAATGAAAGATATCCCAAAACAAAAATGACTGCATACAAGTGTATGTTGGCGTTTTTGAAAGTTCTGACAAATGCCTTTTTTATGTCAATATTCTCATTGGTGTTAAAAAAAACAAGTACTGGGGCCTGTGGTCTAAATCTAAAAATTTACAAATATCCAATTTGATGGGTTGTCAAACTAAGTATTAGACCAAACTAGAAATTATAAGCTACCATTCATGTAACTGCATCCACTTTTAAGCACTTCCACAAAAACAAAGCATTTTCTAATGAAATGAATATTCTAAAAAATATGCAGATAAATTATTATATCTTTTTTGTGTTAACAACAAGTATCCCCCTATTACCAGTTTAGTCACTGTTAAGGTTTTCAACCCCTCCTTGAGAGTGTGTTTAGTAGAGATCGAACCGGGAGATAAATTATTATATCGTTAAAATAGCACAAAGACAAATTTACATACAGTGACAAAACAGTCTTTTCTTCGTTGTACAAAGGTGATCCCCTGAAGTAGGATCAACAATAGCAAGCCGTTGATGAGCAAGGTAACAATCCTCATGACAGTGTATGCCACTCCAATCAGGACCTCTATGCCGTAACCTACATTTTTCAAGTCCATAACAACCGTAACGCAAATCAGAACAAAAATAAAAATAAGGGCAGGTATGATTTGCATTTCCATTTCCTGTTTTCATTATGTTTTCTGTTTTCTGAAATTTTATAAAGAAAAGTTTAAAATTTCAGAAAACAAAAAACGGGAAAATGAAAATGTAAACCGAACAGCCTAAACTTCTTCCCTCGTGTAAGAATGAACTAATTAAGAAATACAAGATCGCAAATCATCAAGAAATTAAATCCTTGAAAAGCAACAACATATAGAATAGTTAAGAAAAAGGCATTTTTTTTTTTTGTTGCATGAAGTGAAGGCACAAATGATGAGTGATATATATTTATATATTATATATATATAAAAAAAAAAAATTTATGTTTTCGAGAAATGAAAGAAAGAGAAATGTGACCTGCGAGACAACTCGATGATGCGAGCGCGCTTGGCCTGAGAGTTATCGACGCAACCGAGCACTGCAAGGATCCCGCACATGGCGCTGCAAGGGAAGAACAAAGGTAAAATGTGAATGACTGAAACTGAATGAATTACTACTAAGATATTCAGTTTTAGTATTTATTTACTCACTTATGACTTATGTGATATTTTTTTATTTTATTTAACTGCTAATTCTCACGGGTTGTCAGAAGATTCTCACATGTTTTTTGCTTTCTTCTTAAGGATTTATTATTTTATTTTATTTTATTTAATCACTTTTTTTTACCTTCTTCAATGATAATGGATGGAATCTTTTACTGGGGTTCTTGTCAGCACCACCAGATTCCACACAAGATTCCTTTTCCCCTCCAAGTTTGCTTTTGCTTTTGGATTTTAGTCAAATTCGGTGGGGAAAAGGCGGCCAAACACATGGAATGATAGGATGGAACCTAGTTTATTTATTTTAAAAAAATAATATATTAGCACCACTAATGCCATGTGATTCTTTTATATATATGATATGATGATACGATAAATAAATCATTAATAAAATATTAGTAATTTGAAAACAATGTCCAAGGAAAATATGTTTAGCTACGTTATTCCCATAACATTGTTTCCTTTTTTTAGTTTTTTATTTGAAATTGAAATTAGTTTTTATAAAATGAGTGATATGTTTTAAAGGAAAAATTCATAATTATATGTGTTAATTAAAAGGTCAATTAACACATTTTAACAATTTTATTATTTATTATATATGGGTCACCTCATCAAATATTTCAATGCTTTGGAATGGCTGCAAGTGCCCATCTTTTACACCTTGCAGGGGTCTTAGACAAGGAGATCCATTATCTCCTTATCTTTTGTACTATGCATGGAGAAGCTTGGAGTTATGCTTTCTGATGCTGTTCAGAGTGGTTCTTTGCATCCTGTTAAGATCTCACAAGGTTGTCTAGATGTATCTCATTTATTTTTTGTTGATGATGTTCTTCTCTTTTCAAAAGCCAAACCAACTCATGTTAGATTCTTATCTCATCTTATTCAGAATTTTTGTAATATTTCTGTATTTAAAGTTAATATTGATAAGTCTAGGGCTTTTTGTTCTACTAGAGTTCCTTTGCAAAGAAAGAAACAAAATTCATAGTATAACAGGAATCAATTCACTAATTCTCTGGATAAGTATCTTGATTTAGAATTTTTATTATAAAACAAAGAAAGGTGATTTTATGTTCATTGTGGATAAAGTTAGTGATAGATTAGCTTCTTGGAAGGGAAGATTTTTTAATAAAGTTGGTAGATTGACTTTAGTTAATGCTGTAATTACTTCAATCTCATCCTATTCAATGCAAATTCATTGGTTCCTCAAAGTATTTGTAATATTTTAGATAGGACAGCCAGGGAGTTTCTTTGGAAAGGGTCTGGGAATTCAGGTATTAATCTTGTTAATTGGTGACACGATCCCATCCAACCTCAACCAGGATGCCGTAGATGCATTGCAAAGGATTGAAGATCCAATGACCGGGGCCAGATCTGAGGGGTTAAAGAGAGCTTTGCAACTCTTGATCGCTGAAGTCCAAACGAAAGTAGACTATCGAGCAGAAGAAGAGTCAAAGAAGTGGTTTAACTTAACTCGGATTGAAGTACAAGAGTGTTATCCGATCTGACAATCGGTTATGTCTGTTATCCGAATCTTAGGAGAGCCTATTTCGGGAAAGTGTATCTAATCAGATCATAACTGATTTATTTAGGATAAGATCTGTTAGGAATCAATATCATGATCTCTTAGGATTATATTTACATCTTTTAGGATTATATTTTATCTTATTTAGGATTAAATCTTTTAGGATTATATTTTATCTTATCTAGAATTAAATCTATTTAATTTAGGATTGTATCTTTTAGATAGTTTATTTTAGGAAATTCCTTTGCTATATATTAGCATTGAGAATCAGTTTGTAGACAGTTATTTTATCAATAAATTTTGAGTTTTCTCATTGTGAGAGCTTATCCTTTGTTCTTGGATTAAAGAACTACTTGATAACTTAGGTTCTACCAGCAGGTCTTGGTTAGGGTCTAGTTGCTTATATCTTGATAACTTTGGTGCTTCCGGCAGGTCACGGATTGTGTCAAGTTCCTATATTTTATAGCTTTGGTGCTTCCAGCAGGTCTTGGATTGTGTCAAGCTCCTTACAGTTATTTACTGTTAATTGATCTTCAAGACATTCCTATCTTTATGCTTCCAGTTCGTATCATTTGGTACCAGAGCTTCGGCTCTTGAGATCAATTGGTAACATCTATCCTTATCTTTTAGTCTTTATCTTATTAAAAAAACTGCATTAGTTTTAAAAAAAGTAGTTGCAGACAATACAAAAAAGGGGGGAGATCTGCAGTAGTAAAAAAGAGAGAAAGGTGCAGATAGTAAAAAAATGAGGTGAAGTATTAAATTTTCTGAACAGTTAGTTCTGTTGTCCGCAATATTTATTCCAAGCTGAAGATTTCATCTGAGATGACGAATCCATCTGAAGTGGAGAGTTGTAACCGGCTACACATTTTGATTACTTTCCGGGCTAGTGTTTTGTCACCAAAAGTTGTCAAGTTATCATCAACACCTTCTCTATTACTTGTTAGTAGAATCTATCCCAAAGTTCCTTATTTCAAGAGCTTGTAAGGATAAGTTGAGTGGAAAAAGGCAAGAGTGGTGAGTACAATATAGTGAGAAAAAGCCAAAAATTATAGTGATACACGAGAGAATCAAAATTTTGAGTGAAAACACGTAAGGGAGTGTTGTGAGGATTCTTATTTTTATCACTAACATTATTTGATTTGTAGCCAAAATTCTTTTCATTAATCATGAGTACAGTAAACCAACGTGAGGAGGATGCTGGAGAAATAGACCTCAAATCATTCCTCAAGACACTACAAAGTGAATTTATGAGAATGAGTGCAAGAATGGATGAGATAGAAGATCGATTTCCAAGGAGAAGAAGTATAACGTCTCCTAACCGAACTGAGGAAGAGGAAGAGGAAGAAGAGGACAAGGGAAGTAGTTCTAGAAGAGAAAGCAACAAGGATAATCATCTTGGAAACATCAAGATGAGCATTCCTTCTTTCCAAGGGAAAAATGATCCTGAGTTATATTTGGAGTGGGAAAGAAAGGTGGAGCATGGTTTTGATTTCCATAATTATTCTGAGGAGAAAAAGGTAAATTAGTTGTGGTAGAATTCACTAATTATGCAAGTATATGGTGGGATCAATATGTGTTGAGCATGCGAAGGTGTGGAGAAAGATCGATTCAATCTTGGGAGGAGATGAAGGTAGTGATGAGAAGGAGATTTGTACCAAGTCATTACCACAGAGACTTGTACAGAAAATTGTAGGACCTACGTCAACGTTCTATGAGTGTAGATGATTACTACAAGAAGATGGAAATGGCCATGATGAGAGCCAATGTGCAAGAAGACCGAGAAGCAACAATGGCTAGATTCATTGGAGGGTTAAAGAAAGAAATTTCAAATGTAGTGGAACTCCATCATTATGTGGAGATGGAGGATTTATTACACAAAGCAATCCAAGTAGAGAGACAACTCAAATCCAAAGTTGTAAGATTTCCAGGAACTCCTAGTACCTCATGGAAATCTTGGGCTACCAACAAACCGACAACTCGACCAAAAGAAGAGGCAAAGATGGGACAACCGACCTCAGCCAGTAAAGGTAAGTCTGAATTCAATTCATCTTCTAAAGCACGTGAAATTAAATGTTTCAGGTGTCAAGGTCTTGGACATATTGCTTCTAATTGTCCGAACAAGAGGGTCATACTCATGCGTGACAATGGTGAAGTGGAAAGTGCAAGTGAAGAAGAAGATGAAATACCCGAGCTGGAGGATTAATTGCAGTGATGTGGAATACACCGAGCCAAACCACGGTAATGCATTAGTCACCAGGAGGGTGTTGAATGCACAACCAAAGATGGGGGAGTTGAGGAGCAACGTGAGCACATATTCCATAAAAGGTGTCACGTAAGTGATAAGGTTTACAGTCTTTTAATTGATAGTGGTAGTTGTACCAATGTTGCTAGTATCTTGATGGTTGAGAAATTAAAATTACCTACCATAAAACATCCTAATCCTTATAGACTTGCAGTGGCTAAATGATTGTGGGGACATAAGGGTAACAAAACAAGTTTTGCTTTCATTTTCCATTGGAAAATATGAAGACAAAGTCTTGTGTGATGTTGCACCTATGCATGCTGGACACATTCTACTTGGCCGACCATGGCAATTTGATAGGCGAGTAACTCATGATGGGTATCACAACGGGTATAGTTTTAAATTAAATAATAAAACCTTTGTGCTAACCCCTCTTTAACCTTCTGAAGCATATGCAAATCAAATAAGAATTGCTAGGGAGAGCAAGGAGTTGGAAGAACAATTTTCTGTTCAAGAAAAGGAAAGAAAAGAGAAGAAGAGAGAAGTGGGCATGGGATCGAATCCGACTTCAAGATTGGATGTCTGTTCGACGTTACAACCGAGCCAGGGCAGTTGAAAGTGTATTGTTAGATAAATGGCAATTATTGATTCTTGTTTTTAAAGACATATACTTCTCTGATGATTCTAACAATTCTTTACCTTCTGAAATTCAAAATTTGTTGCAAGAGTTTGGAGAAGTCTTTCCGGATGAGCTACCTCAAGGATTACCACCTTCAAGAGGTATAGAACACCAAATTGACTTTGTACCCGGTTGTGCCCTACCAAATCGGCCAGCATACAGAACCAACCCGGATGGGACCAAGGAGATCCAAAAACAAGTCAGTGAGTTAATGGAAAAAGGGTATGTAAGGGAGAGCCTTCGTCCATATGTTGTACCGGTAATATTGGGTACCAAAGAAGATGGTTCTTGGCGTATGTGCACTGATTGCCGATCCATTAACAAAATTACGGTAAAGTATCGTTATCCAATTCCTAGGTTGGACGACATGCTTGATGAGTTACATGGGGCATGTTTGTTCTCTAAAATTGATTTGAAAAGTGGTTACTATCAAATTCGAATGAAAGAGGGTGATGAGTGGAAAACTGCTTTAAAACAAAGTATGGTTTGTATGAGTGGTTAGTGATCCCCTTCGGCTTAACTAATGCACCCAGTACTTTTATGAGGTTAATGAACCATGTATTACGCTCTTTCATAGGAAAGTTTGTGGTAGTTTACTTTGATGACATTTTGGTTTACAGCAAATCTTATAATGCACATGTTGAACACTTACATGTTGTTTTTAAGGGTATTAAAGGAAAATAAATTATATGCTAACTTAAAGAAATGTACCTTTTGCCTTGATTCTGTTGTATTCTTAGGTTTTGTGATAAGTTCAAAGGGGGTAAGTGTAGATGAGGAAAAGGTTAAGGCTATTAGAGAGTGGCCGGCCCCAAAGAGTGCTAGTGAAGTGAGAAGTTTTCATGGGTTAGCAAGTTTCTATAGGCGGTTTGTGAAAGATTTTAGCACTATTGTTGCGCCTTTAAATGAACTTGTTAAGAAAAAATATTGTGTTTAAATGGTCAGATGCACATGAAAAAGCTTTAACACTTTAAAAGAAAAATTAACAAATGCACCCATACTTGTTTTACCTAATTTTGATAAAGCTTTTGAGATTGAATGTGATGCTTCTGGTGTTGGTATAGGGGCTGTTTAATGCAGGAATCCCAACCGATTGCATACTTTAGTGAAAAGCTTAATGGGGCAGCATTGAATTATCCAACCTATGACAAGGAATTGTATGCCTTGGTAAGGGCATTACAAACTTGGCAACATTATTTGTGGTCAAGAGAGTTTGTTATACATTCTGACCATCAAAGTCTAAAATTTTAAAATCTCAAGGGAAGCTTCAAAAAGACATGCAAAGTGGTTGGAATTTATTGAGATGTTTCCATATGTAATAAGGTATAAAAATGGTAAGGACAATATAGTTGTTGATGCTTTGTCAAGGAGGTATGTTTTACTTACTTCTTTACAAGCAAAATTGTTAGGTTTTGAACAAATTAAAGGTCTGTATGAAAGTGATCCTGATTTTAAACAAATTGGGATTCTTGTTCTAACCGATCTTGTGAGAAATTTATAGGTATGAAGGATTTTGTTCAAGAGGAACCAACTGTGTGTACCAGTCAGTTCTTTAAGAGAATTATTGATTAAGGAGACCCATGGAGGCGGTTTGATGGGACACTTTGGAGTGCAGAAGACACTGGACATCCTGCCCGAGCACTTTTCTGGCCGAGCATGAAGAAGGACGTCCAAGCTGAGTGTGAAAGGTGCATAACATGTAAGCAAGCTAAGTCAAAATTAAATCCACATGGGTTTTAAATGGTAGGAGGTGAAATGGCAGAATACAGAAAGAGGTATGTCGTATGAACGGACTGATGGGGTACCAGTTATGTTCCTTACCAATAGAGACCAGGGACCTCTCAAAAGGCTATCAACCTGAACAGCCCAACCCATCACGGGCTATTCACAAATAAAGCCCAATATATCACTCATCTTTATATATGTGCTATAATTAAATAATTAATCTATAATTGATATTAATAATTTAAATAAATATAGTTCTAAATAATTGATTAATACTAATCTATAAAATATAATTAGGGATAATCTAATATCTGAACTACTTACGTTCTGGTTTAGGTACGACAATTGTTCATAATGAGTATTCGTAATTAACAAGTATTCATTTGAGAGCAATCACTCATGTTTAGGATTTTTACCAAACAAACTTGGGTTAGGTAACAGTAATTAGTTATACATTTTTACATATGGGTGAGTATAGGTATTATGATCCTCAATCCTACACATTTTTAGATAATATATTTATTACATTTAATAATTAAAATTTTAAATATTTTATAATATTTTTTCAATTAAATTAAATCATTTTATTTATACTATTTTATAATTAAGAATTTAATAATTTTTTAACATTTTCTCAATTAAGTTATATATTACTATACTTTTAATTAATACTATTTTTATTGATTTTTTTTATCATTAATGTTAGTATTACATTATATCCATATTTTATATTTTATTAGTTTGTTTAATTAGAACAATATAAAAGATCATATTCAAGTTAACTCATGATCTCACTCCTTTCCTCAAGGAAAATAGGAGTGAAACAAGTCACTTGAAAATGAAAAGTACAAATGTATCAAGCTACAAACTTAGCCAAATAATTGCAACATAATTTCATCTTTCTAATCTTTCAATATTTTTAAACAACAATTATAGTTTATCTATTTATAATAAATTAGAAAAATACATACTTTTGTTATTGCTTTTGTCTTTTCATTATTTGATATCTTTCTTATTTTTTTTCTAACCTTTTAAATTTTAATTAAATATCAATTAAAGTGTATTTTTATATAATAAATTAAAAATATACATACTTTATTATAAAAGTTTATATTAGTAAACTGCTCTAATAATTCTATTATTTTAAATATTTATAAATTATTTCATTTTTTAGTCTTAATGTTGCAAATTATAATAATAATTATGTTTGAAAAATTCCATGAAACAATGTGTTCACGACTAACTAGTCCAACATGCTATTTATGGTTTCCAGACAAGACTAGTTGATAATGCCCGTGTATTTCAAGGACGATTGCCACTTTTATCTTTGTCCTTGTTTCCTTATTGGAGGGAAACTTTCCTTTCTCATGGTGATGGTAAGGAGTATTCTCCTTAATTGAAAATGCTTGTTTGTTCCCTCCATGATCTCAAGCTTCAATCTCGCTCACATCACCCCCTAATATATTGGCCTGAGATCTAGTACAGTCCACAACCCCAAGCCCTAGCCTTTGCTGAGTGTTAGGCTTACAAGGGTCTTTCTTTTTGTTTTTTTTGCTGAGGTACCCAAGTGCACGAAGAGGCATCTAAGCAGTTCTGAATTCCTTTGTTGTCCAAGCTTATTTTCCTTGCAGACCGACCTTAAATCTTCGCATGGATGACTACCTAATCTATGCTTATTTGTCTTGTAACATTGTTTCGTTTCATTTTCTTTGGTTGAGTTACGGTTAGTGCTTTAACTTCTTTTCTTTGGTCAAGTCGCTTGTAATTGGTGTGCTAGCTTCTTATCTTTAGTTGATTTGTGTTTGGCGCACTAGCCTCATTTCTTTGGTTGACAAGTGTTTGGTGCGCTAGCCTCTTTTTTTGGGGTAACATGTGCTTGGTGCACTAGCCTGATTCTTTGGTCGAGTCGCGCTCAGTGCACTAGCCTTTTTTCTTTGGTTGAGTTTGCGCTTAGTGCACTAGCCTCTTTTCTTTGGCTAATGTGTTTGGTGAATTAGCCTAATTATTTGGCCGAGTTGCACTTGGTGCGCTAACCCGATTCTTCGACCAAGTCGCGTTCGGTATTTTAGCCTCCGGTCCTCTTTGTTTTCCTCTCATTCTATGAAGTTTTCTACCCGAGCCCTTACCCTTTTCATCATTTGGGCTTGGCTTTGAGTAAGGAATTCATTAAATGCTCCTTCCCGCAACCCATTCTTAAATGCTGAGACGAACATTCTAGTGTTTGGATCGACCAACTAAACCTCAACAATATTGAAGCGAGCCAAATACTCCTTCAATGATTCCCCTTTTTATGTAGATGTTGAACAGGTTGGTCGTGATGATCTTCTTCCCTTAATTGGTTGAGAACTGCTAGGAACATCTCACATTTAATAGGGTTGCCTGCGCCACTAATAATCATTTGGGTTTATATCCCATCAACTATTGTTTGGGTATGAGGTGCAATCAAATGCCTCTATAACGAGTTCTCTAAAATTCTTTAATATCAATGTAGCCAAGGTCTCATCAGAAAATGGTTGAGAATCATTTGTATCATTTTCCCTCTCATCTTCTCGCTTGTAGTTGCTCAACCATCGCCGCGAGATCCCTAACCATCATTACCATTTACCGTCCTTTCCAAAACCATAGGATACTCCATTCCTGGCGAGGACCATCCTAGATCATTATGGGGTGGGTGAAGTTTTTACCTTGCCTCACAATGGGCGTTAAGTGTTTAAAGCCACTAGTTTAGCTTGTTGTCTATGGTTTCTAAACAAGACTAGCCAATAGTGGTTATGTATTTCGAGGAAGTTTTCCATTTTATCTTTGCCCTTGTTTCCTCATTTAGGGAAAAATTTCCTTTCTCGGGGTGACAGTAAGGAATATTCTCCTTGATTGCAAGTGTTTGTTTGTCCCTCCATGATATCCAACTTCAATCTCGCTCCTATCACCCCCTAATATCTTAGCCTGGGATCTGGTGGCGGTCCACAATGTTATTAATAGAATTATAAAAAAAGGTTAAATATGTTGTTAGCCCTTGAAATATAGTAAAGATCTTATTCTAGTCCATATAATTAAAAACTAGTGATTTTGGTCCTTTAAAAATTAAAAACACACCAATTTAGTTTTTATTTTAAAGTTTGGCTACAAATTTTTAACAATAAGGACTAAAAAGGGGTATTTTTACTTTTAAGGGATCAAATCCACCAATTTTGAATTACGAGAACTAAAATTAAATCTCGTATTTAACAAAAAAAAAGTTATTTTAGATCCAAATAAGTCTGAATCAGCAATGGACCAAAAATCTTGAATGGATATAATTGGTAATATATATAAAATTTTGAATCCTATAATATATTTACTTTTTATCTTCTTTCCCCCTTTTATCTATAACCTTATCGCGAGCTTTTTTAAGACTCACAAGTATAGTAATTAGTAAGTCATCTCTTAAAATCAAAAAGTAAAAACATTAAAACAAAATATATGTTAAATTTAAGGGAAAAATATGTTTTCGTCCCTGTAGTTTCGGTCAACTTGGGTTTTCGTCCCTACACTTTAAATCCTTTGTTTTTTGTCCCTGTACTTTCTAAACCCCTAAACATTAATCTCTGCCGTTAGTTTGGACCGTTAAACCTGTGACGTGGCATGCTGGGCAGTTAACACGTGGCATGCTAGGTAATTGACACGTCACAGGTTTAACGATCCAAACTAACGGCAGAGACTAATGTTTAGGGGTTTAGAAAGTACAGGGACAAAAACCAAGGATTTAAAGTATAGGGACGAAAACCCAAGTTGACCGAAACTACAAGGACCGAAAAAACATA
Organism: Sesbania bispinosa; assembly: GCA_026901365.1. Taxonomy (NCBI): domain Eukaryota; kingdom Viridiplantae; phylum Streptophyta; class Magnoliopsida; order Fabales; family Fabaceae; genus Sesbania; species Sesbania bispinosa. Next base: position 32,657 of record QLOH01000932.1, on the reverse strand, counting down.
TTTTTCCCTAAATTTAATAAATGAGGGACCGATTAAATTATATCAATATAAGTCCCTCTTACCAAATAGTGTGAAAACTAAACTAATGAGTACAATTAGGGTCCCCTTTTTTTTTCAGGCATATGTGATCCAAAGATTCAACTCAATACTACATAGTTAAAGGGACTCGTACCTTGCACTTTTTTTTTAACCACATGTATTATCTATGGGAGATAATTCTATTTAAGCCGAGAACATCCATATCATGGTGGAACTAGCTGATTTTGTCCATCCACAAGACTCAAACCCGAGATTTTACTTAATGAAAATCAAACATGTACTACTTGAACCAACCCATTGGTTCAAGTCCCTTCCACTTTAAACAACACTTGTTAGTAAGACTTTAATATTTATACACTACTAATGACTTTCTTTTCTTTTTTTTTTTGGTGAAAACACTATTAATGACTTTCAATGAAATATTATTTTTTATCCAACCATTACATTATGTTTATTTATTACCTTAATTATTTATGTTAAATATCATAAAATATAAATAATAATATATTTATGATCAAATAATTCCTATTTTCACATATCTCAAAAGTACATATCAAATATATATATATATATTTAATGTGTATATATTGTATTTTTATGTAAATTTATAAATTATATATTATATATTATTAGATAAAATTAAATATAGAAACTTAGTTAAATGAGACCTAGACTATATTAAAATTAACTAATAAATTGATTGAAAGTTGATAAGTTAATTTATTAAATTATAAGCATTTGATTTAAGTAAATAATTAATACAAAATGATATAAAAAGATATTTACATAAATTTTATTATATAATTTTTTTAGTTTTTTAGACAAAAGTACATTATTAGGTAATTATAAATTTAGTTTTTTTTTATGAATTTTAAATTTTTTAAAACTTTTAATGATAAAACATTTGATTAAAAGTTAAAATATGTAGAAAAATAATTAAAATAAATTATAAAAATAAAATAATATTTAAAATAATTCACTTATTTAATATTATAAATTATGAGTGGGGATCAAGTTATTCCACTTAATAAAATATTATAGAATAGAAATTTCACAAATCTTATCGTTGAATAATGTGACATTAGTATGATGGTCATGTATATCAAATTTTAGATAAATTGAACCTTGACCGCCCCCCCTTAACCTCAATTTCCTGGTTTCGCCCCATAACGTTAATATTGATATACACCAATAATTTATTAAATAATTTAGATGATATAAAATTTTATAGAAATAATTTATATAGTATTAAATTTCAATGTAACGACAATTTTTTAAATATAATTATTTGGTAAAAGTAATTGAATGGTGGAATAGTTATGAAGTATTACACTAGTGTAACTTGATTGGTCTTTTTTTTATATAAATATATTCAAATACAAACATCTGATGATGAATGATTAGTTATTCCCTATTTTAATTAAAAAAAGAAAGAAAAATGTCAAAACAAGAGAGTTATTAAGGAGGAGAGTACCAAGTATTTAACCTCACAAGAGTAGTAAAAGTCTTGTTCGTTTTGAAGGAAGTTATCAAAACGTAATTAATAGAGTGAAAAGTGATTTTATAATATCAAAAGATAAGATTATGAATTACATATTTTTTATGTCTTGAAAAAATAAGTTAACATATTAAAGTATTAAAATAAATATAAAAAATCTTTTTTCGTTTACATTACAAACAAATAAATAAAATTATAAATAAGTCGTTCTATTATATCATGAGATTATAAGTATATTTAACACTTCAAACCAAATATTAATTTTGAAATCAAAATAAATTTAAGTAAAACATGTACAATGCACAATCAACCTAATTAGTTTAAGATTTAAAATACCAGGGAATATCCCCAGCCCAATAGTTATAGTGCCAATGAAGCAGGAAGTAACTTGGGCTGAAAAAATGGGCTAGAAAGATCATATCGTAGAGATTGATACTTCAAAAAAATAAAAGAAAGAAAGAAAGAAAAACGGCGGAACTTGTGCAGAGTGAAAGCTTTGTGAATTGTAAGGGTTGTGTGTCTGAAGTTGAGAGAAGATTTCAAAGTGCAGAAAGGAAAACCATGGGAAGCAGAATGGGAAGAAGAGTGGTGCAGTTTGCAAACCTACCCATCAAGGTTCTGATGCCTAATTCCTTCACTAACATCCAAGAAATCGCGCTCAAGACCATCCCTTCAGCCTCCAAGATCGAGATCAAGCGCGTTCTCGAATCCCTCTACGGCTTCGAGGTCGAAAAGGTTCAAACTTTGAACATGGAAGGGAAAAAGAAGAAAGGGGTGGCTTGTTGATCGCCAAACCCGACTATAAGAAAGCCTACGTTACCCTCAAAACCCCTCTTTCCATCGACCCGAATCTTTACCCGATCCAAATCATCGAGGAAGACAAGAAGAACATGAACAAGCAGGCCAAGTCTAGCGTCGTCGAAGAACCCCAGACCAAGAAGACCCACTGGCTCGATGATAATAAGGAAAAGGAAGCAACTCAGCGGTTCAGATCACGATACGGTTCGAGCCGTGGACGGTTGGACCGGACTGATGGTGCTGCCAAGTTTCCCTGGACCAGCATGAAGTTCGGTAGTAGTGCTACTAGGTAGTTTTAATTTTTTCTCTATAGGTGTTGTTAGTGGTTGTTAAGTTCTTTGTTCCATTTGAGCATAGAAATGGTGTGATGGGTTTCAATGGTTTACCGTATTTTCTTGATTAATGGTGATGATGTTGTGCTTTTGCTAATGGAATAAAAAATTTTGACATTTCGAGATGTTGCATTTGAGCAGCAAAGCATGCAAGACATGATATGCTTGCTCGTATCATTTTTCAATAATCATGTCAATTGAAAAAAATATCATGCTATTTGCTATTTGACTATGAAACATGCTCAGCTGCATTGTGAAATGATACATTGCTGTTATGAAATGCTCATGTTCATGCTATTTAGCTAAATGAGTAAATGACTATTGAAAAAAGTTACCAGCAACTCTGTATATTTTGCTTGTTCTAAGAAGTAATACCTGTTTTTCTTTTATATACTTGTTGCTATGGCACTGTGTTAGTCGTTTGATCTACATATGGTTCTCTTCTATGAACAAAGTTATAGACAAGATTCATAGATAAATGCTGAGCTTGCTGTTGATGAACTTCCAGTGGTGCTTCCATGTCTTCTATTTATATAGCAAAGCATCACCAGTTGCCAAGGTGAAGATGTCATAAAAGTTCATCCCTGTTTTAAGGCCAAACTCAATTTGCCTTACGTAATCACCAATCAAAGCATCCTCAATCTGATATAAAATGCTATGCAAATATAATTTGTATTAAACTTGGTAGAAAAATCATGTCTACGTGGTTAGGTCAATTGCTCCAGTAACCATTGATACTTAAAAAGAATGTAATTGAGATTGAATAAACTAATGACATTAATGTATATAAAAAGAATAACATGGCCCTCTATTCATGGTTGGTCATCAGAAATTCCTTTAACAATGAATGAATCAGTATAGGATGACCACAGTTTATGTTATTTATTACCGAGTTAGATCATAGTTTAAGATATCAATATCCACATTAGTTTACCCCAACATGTGAAAATTTAATGGCACATGTAGGAAAATGCTGTCAGCCAGCATATATACTACCTGTTAGCAACAACATTGCATTGACAGAGACTTTCAACATCATCACATCTATCCTTGATGTCTTCTGTGTTTTCCTTGGCCTGGTTGTAATCCTTTAAAAGTAAACTCCACTGTCATAGCATGAAAAGTCATGAGATAAACTTAGTTCAATTATATTTGTCCTTCAGCTTGACTCTCAATATACTTGATCGTATTGCTCAATTAACACCTAAAAAAGGTTATACTTATAGGCATTGCGCCAATTGTGATTTGTAGTTATATATATTGTATCCTCCTGAAAGCATAAAGGACACCATCAAACGTTAAGATCATATCAAATATCCTAGACAGAATTATCTGATGATAAAGCTTGTATAGACTGAATTCAAATTTGTGCTGGAAGTCCATGTTAAGCTATATCAGTTTTTATCCTAATTATGTTACTGTCCCGCTTATTATACCATCTAATCCAATCAATCAACCACATGATTTTTCATTACTAGTTCATTGGGTTTTTCTACCTGATCAGTAATCAAACATTCATTTATAGTTGTGATACAGTGGCTCATAACATGGAGAAGTTAAATGCATTTCACCTTTTTGATTGATGCTATTTTTTTTTTTTACCTAGAAGTACTTCTGTAGAAGTTTCACCCAAACAGACTCATAACAACTAGCATGTTAGCGTACTTGAGAACGTCAGATTTGACATACATGTAATAAATCAAACACAAGTTCCATTGGAACAGCAAAACTATAAAAACAGCAAGTGAAGCTTTTTGCAGACTGCACTGGAAAATATAAGAAGTGGAATAAATATATGTATTACTTTAACACAATAATTAACTTATCCCTTCTCTAAGGGTGTGTTTGGAGTTTTAAGTAAAGAGTTGGGGGACAAGGAGGGAGAGGGTTAAACAATTTGATCGCACAACTAACTTTTCAAGTTTTAAGTCTCAGACGTGCTTGCTGTATCTGCATATGCAGCACATCCTTCATGCCCATTCATTGAAGGGTGTGTCAGGAGATTTTACTATGTTGTTTGCTCTTTTTTTTTCATTATGTTAAAAAAAAAAAATCGGTCCCGTACTCTACAATTATGTTATTCTACATTGAATTTAGTAAACTGATGAGAACTTCACTTCTTACAAACTCCTTTACCATTTGAACCAATATCTATTTATTAGACAAATAATTTCATTTTCTATACTTTCAATTATTTTCTTACAGTAAACCCACACTTAATAAAGAAAATAAAGTAACACAAAAATCCCTGAATCTGATTTTGCATTAAGGAGGATTCTATTTCAGTGTTTTCTTTTTTTTTTTTATTTCTTTCCTTGTTGGTTAATGGCGGGCTAAGGTTTCTTCATAAACGGTGAGGATATAAGAGTGAATTGAAAGAAAGATGAGGCGAAAATAGTCATAAAAAAACAGTGAGCACAGTGGTTGGCGCTTTGTAGTTGCCCATATATAAAGTCATTGCACTTTGAAATTGCAATTGGACGGTTGGTGGTCATCGTCAACAGCATTTTCTTCCTCCCTCTCTTCATTTTTGCTTTCTCTGTCTCTCTCCGATTTTGAGAGATTCAGATTCAGATCTGAACCTAATCCGCGTTACTCTCATTCCCGAAGAGGTAAACAAAAAATGGCGACTGTGTCCCCTCTCGCCAAATACAAGCTCGTTTTCTTAGGCGATCAATCAGTTGGAAAAACCAGCATCATCACTCGTTTCATGTATGACAAATTCGACACTACCTATCAGGTCATTCCACCGTCCTCTTCTTCTTATTGTTTTTTAATCGATTATTTTTTTAAAGATTTCGTGCCTGTTTCGTTTATAATTAAGTAAAATTGATTATAGAATCAGATGGTTGAATGATGCACGCTCTAGAAAACATACAAAACATGGATGAAAAGTGATTTAAAATCATTTATGTAAAATTGATTTTATAATATCCATAACACATAACCCAACGAGCACTTTGTTGATCGGTTCTCAATTTCAATTTCACGAATTCCTTTACAATCAAACTCGAACGTTTTCGTTTTGCTTTTTCCTGTTGATCTCGTTTTTCATCACAATCATACCATCAGATGATGCTTTTCCATTACTCGTGAGGTATACTTGTGTGATTTTGCGAGGATCAATCTCAGATATAAGAGTATTATTACCGTTTTGCTCATGTAGTTTGGCCAGCTTTGTGATTGTTTTGTTATGCATTAAGAATAAAGATTGGAAAGATCATGTTATTGATTGCTGATTAATTGTATTCTGTTACGTTTGGGAGACAAGCTCACAAGCAACCATATGTGATGATTTTTGCTATGATTTTTAAGGCGTGTTTATCACACTTGATTTGGACTTAATTAGGAGGATCAGAGGAGATAAATATTCTATTAATCTATTCTGCAACTACTCTGGGGAGATGCTTTTTCTATGAATGACTGTTTTCTTTTTTCCCCGTGTTGTCTCTTGAGTATTATTAACAGCAGAAATAGATCTAAATTCAAGGTGTAATATATATTCATTCTGATGTAGTGAAAGATTGTTTCAGTTAGGAATTAAACTATAGTGTTTGTATAGTTGTATTCGCATCAAAAGATTCAAAACATGTTCAATGCGAACGACAAACACACTGCTAGCTGCTTGTAAATTCATTCTTGCATCACACGTGCATTGATCCATATCTTCAAGTTTGAGTTGGTGAAGTGCTAGAGTGGGAAGAAGAGATCTTCTTATTCTTTTAGTGATTGTGAACTTATTTCAAGGTTTGAAGTAGAGGGAGATCAAGAAAAATTATAGGCCAAATCATTAAAAGATATTTTGATTTAATATGGTCTATAAGTGGAATCGATTCATAATGAGAGATTATGCCGTTGTTTGATTCATGTAACTGACCCTACCCAGTAAGGAAAAAATCTGGTTGTTGTGTTTATTGAGTTTATGGGAATCACACTTATGAAATTTATGCCATCTTGTAATGCTCCTTGCTTATGTTAGCTATGCCTATCAACTTATCAAACAAGGTAACTTAAAATGGAACACTGTCTTCTTTGGCAAGTTGTTTTGCGTCTGACTTTTTTATTTTCTTTTTCCCTTTTCCTGCTGCAAGGTTCTTGACAAATTTCTTGATCATCTAAATTTCAGGCTACTATTGGTATTGACTTTTTGTCAAAAACAATGTATCTGGAAGATCGAACAGTTCGTTTGCAGCTTTGGTAGGCTGTATTCCTCTTCATTTCATATAACAAGATCAGTCTATTTATATTTGTTTATTTATATTCTGAAAGTTGGATTTCACATTGTATCATAGACTTTTTTCCACCTTTTCTTTGCATTTTTGTTTTTTTGAGCGGAGTCAATTTTAACTTCACAGGGATACTGCAGGACAAGAAAGATTTAGAAGTCTCATTCCGAGCTACATAGAGATTCTTCTGTCGCGGTTATTGTATATGATGTAGCCAGTAAGTAGTAATTTTTTTGTTTAAAAAAAAAAAACACAGCAGTGTTCTCCCTGGATTTTTATAGATTTTTCTCGTAACATTATTCTTCCAAATTATTTGTTACTGTTACGTAAGAGAAGATTTTGTAGCATATGAATGCATTCTCTAAGATTGGTGTTTGACTGACTGTTTTGATCTTATTTTTCGAAAAAGCATTATGTAGTTACGAACACATCGACTCCCTACTTCTCTCTCTGCGCTCTTTTTGCTTGTGGAAGTGGATGTGTATAGTGTTTATTTTTTAGAACAATTTATGAGACATAAGATGAAATTATAATCAGTGAATTTCTTAGCAAGCTGTTCTTTTGCAGACCGGCAATCATTTCTGAACACTAACAAGTGGATTGAGGAGGTACGTACAGAACGAGGAAGTGATGTTATTATTGTCTTGGTTGGTAACAAAACTGATCTTGTTGAAAAAAGGTGAGCTGTGAGTGGTCAATGAGAATATTTTTCTTAGAAGTAATATTATTAACTGGTTTGCTAACTTGACATGCTTCATCATGAAATTTTTTTTAGACTTCTTTGTTTTTGTACATTAGGTACTTGGTTAAGAAGAGACATTCCATACTATGTTTGCACTAATTCCTACTATGTTAATTTATTGTGTTCTGTGTGGATACTGTGATGATAGGATAAAGTGAGCAATTTTTGCATTAGTACCTGTAAAGTACAATCAATCAGTACATGGCATTGCGTTTCCAGTTAGCTTGCACGTCATGTTTGCGATTCAATTACTGTGATATTCCTATCTAAAGGTTTGTTGAACTTATGCCATTTTGATACTTGAACAGGCAAGTTTCCATAGAGGAAGGAGATGCCAAGTCCGTGAGAGTGGAATCATGTTTATAGAAACCAGTGCAAAAGCAGGTTTCAATATCAAGGTTAAAATTAACGAATTCTCGAAATCACCCCCATATTTTTTACTTATCATGCTTTTGAATTCTGATGTCTGATCTAATATAACACCGTTTAGAAATTTCAAATTCATGGTCATCTATCTCTCTCTTTCACAAGTTTATCTTCTTTCATATGTTTGCTTTGCATCAATTTGTTGTGTCCATAATCTTATGTGAATCCCCAATTGCAGCCTTTATTTCGCAAGATTGCAGCAGCCTTGCCAGGGATGGAAACTCTTTCTTCCACAAAGCAGGAAGACATGGTTGATGTAAATTTAAAATCCACGGTGAATTCATCCCAGACAGAGCAGCAAGGAGGAGGTTGCTCATGCTAAAGAAGGGCTATGACAACAGAACCAATATGAGTCTGTTCACTTGGCACAATTATGGGGTTGGTTACTAAAATGGAAAGATGCACCTGAGCTAAACGTGCTTTCATATGTTCCAGTTTAGTTTGGTGGGGGCGTTTGGGGGGATTACAGCAATGGTTTTGATGTAAGATTAAAAAAATTGATAGTGATTTGTTTTATTTTATTATTATACAATTAGTCCGTCGATGTAAGAATTCATGTAATAAACTGATACAAAAGTAGTTTATCGGTTGAGGAGGCATGGTCAATTTCAGGCGTACGAGATGTTAAGACAAATCTTCAACTGGAGCGTTGTTGGAAGCATTCAAAGACAACGATATCATGCTCAATTGCAGAAACTTAAAGTTTGTCCTGTCATCATATACAATTTTCTTAGAATTTTGGTTTTCTATAACGAGATCCATGGTTCTAACTCACTAGCTTCCATAATTGACTCTGACGGATGACGAAATTATGATCACAAACCACTCCAGCATGTTGACCCCATTTATAGGTCCTTTTTGGTACGTTTCCATTAATGGTCCTAGTTTGACGCTCTAGCTTTATAATTACATTGCACTGGTATATGATTTGGCGGATAAATTAATAAATAACACGGGAGTTTTAGGACAAACGCAAACTATATTTTGTACCAAATAACATTTCCCAGATTCTATCTTCAACACATGCAGCTCTATTACACAATTCAAGTAACAAGTTTAAATTAAACAACCATAGAAACTTGTCTACACTTGAGCAGGAGCAGCGAAGATGGGACCTTTAAATAAGAACAAACCCATCAGCCCTCTGTCTGACCCTCAATGTCAGATATATCAACACCAATGTTCCCAAACTTGACCTGCAGGATATTTGATCACTTTAGTGAATATAGAATGGATTAGAAAATCCCCAACCAATATAAAAAAATCCCCAACCTACATAAAAAAAATCCCCAAAGATAGACACTACAAAAACTTAGCAGTATCAGTTGGTAATTATTTCCGTAGAGTCATGAGAACTCCGATTGGAGCTCAGCTAATGTTCAACGAGGGTAAGTTACAAGTTGAACTGTTTGTATTAAACAGGGAAGCCAACTATAAGTTGTCTCAGATGTATCTTTGTTATAGCAGGAACATCTTTATATAACCAATCAAAGCCTGGAATGGTGGACTAAGACACTCAACTAAGTAGATTAATCGCTCCCAGGCATATGGCCTAGAACTTATGTACGACTCTTGCTTCATAATGCTTTAGGTTAGCTGGAAAGTTGGAATTTTTTAAAGCTTTATGGGTGGCGAGAGGCAGTGTCAAAGACAGATTGATTTTGAGAGGGATATAACCATCAAGGAACTATTTATAAATTTACCCAAAATTAATACCATCCAAGTGCTATAAACATTGACTAGAGTACTAGAATAATTTCCTGCTATCTGGAGTCCATTCAGAATTTGAAAGTGTATTCATGTTAATGCTCTTATCATTGTTTGGGGTGGTGGTAATTTCTATAGGTATTTGATAAACAACTAACTGGAAAATTTTAACCTTAAATGATCCACATGCTTACATTCTAGAAGTGGCATCTCTGTAAACTCAACACTTCACATGAGATATGCAACACAGAGTATCAATTCAACCTCTTTATATCATCCAACAAGAATCAAGACCATATGCATATATTCACAACATCAATCATCTATTAGACCTCTAAATGCTATAATTGTGGGTAATTTTTGGAAGTTAATAGCAGTCTTTCTATTGTCTACATGAATATCTTTAAACATACAAAAAAGAGTTAAACAGCTTATAACTTTTTTATTTTCTTAGTGAAGCATTTCAGTTGTCTAATATATTATAAAGATATAAAATAATATATATGCTATTTAACAAATTTACTTTGTTACAATCTTGAAAAAATATTACTAGTTATTATAATAGAATATTCGTATGAAATACTTTACCAGGAAAAAAAAACAGAATATTCACAACAAATAACAACTAAAATGTTAGTATGAAAGGAAAATATTACATGAACTTGGTCACTGTCCATTAAAATTATCGTGAATCAATCTATCATATCATATAGTTGTATCTCATTGTATTACTGTGTGTAACAGGCAGCATTATTCATTTTCTTAAAAATTTAGACAACTTTTACAACTTTGATAAAATGTATACGGCCATGCGGATAGCTGTGATTGTAAATGTCAAGTTTTATTGTTCAATCTGCTAGAACTTACAATATCGAAAACAGAAGAGCAACTTTTCTGGAGTCAAATGAGGCAGAACGCTTATATCTTCTCCATCTATTAATTGGCATGTCGTGTACCTTCTCAGTGACTGGTTTATCTGTTAATTTACAAAATATGAAAGTTAACAAATGCATCTGATCACAAAATAGATTACACAAAATTATAAGAATATGAGATGAATCCGAGTAAAAGAAGAGAGCAATTGGTAGTTTAAACATGACAAAATTGATACAAAATAAAAGATAAGGAAACACCATAATACAGTATGCCATATTACGAAGGCTTCTCAATGTGATTAACCACGGAAAGGAAAAGGATTATGGTTGGCAATTTGAATTTTGAATGGATGATAATACCCATGTCTTCAAGTTCAAATCAACCATTCTATTCTTAACTTAAGAGTATTCCATATGTTTGTTCAATTGCATAAGGCAATGCCAGAGCATAACCCACTTATCTTTTACCATTTGCTTTTGAGATGGCAAGCAAACCTCAATCTCGTAGTAGATTTACAGGGCCAATCAGAATGATCCAATTGGATAAAAACACAATACAATTGTCTTTTGAATGACAGAGAATAGGAGGTTATCTGTTCCTCATTACATAGAAGGATATATCTATTTATATTGATGCTACAATACAAGCATATATTTCTCTTGTCAAGCCCCCTGTTTATATTGCCTAGGATAATATTTCCTTTGGCTCCAAACTATTCTGATTGCATGCAGAAAGCTCTGAATTAAAAAAAAAAAATATTAAGGTACCCAAGAATAGCAGAAATACCTCTTGGATTGTTGAGGTTGGCCACACTCTGGACAAGTTTTGTGCCTACTTTTAAACTTGATTCTCTCCACAGTACACTCTGCAACATTGTAAAATATCAGTCCTCGCATCAGAACACACATTTATGTGGAGATTCCTTTGGCAGCCTTTGCCTTTATATACACAGTTAATTAAAGCAATCTGCTATATTTTATATGATATCTTAAAAAACAACTGACAAAAAGATAAAATGATGAGACTTACAGTTGGTGAGTTCCCAGTTTTAAAACTTTCAACTCCCTCTTCAAAGGATTCAGGTGAAACTGGGTTTCCATTCACACTAGGTATATCAATTATGCACTGGGAATACACATCTTTGCTCTCCATTTGAACATCAATGCAGTTTTGACAATTTATGTGAGCATCTAAGCACATTGCACTTTTAGCTTGATTAGGAAACTCTACTATGCTTAAAAAAGCTACTGGTGAAGCACAGTTTGCATTTTCACTTTCCTCAGGCAACACTGAAATACTATAAACATCTCGAGCCTGCAAGAAATGGATGGGCACCAGATTAACATATTAGAGCTATCTCCAAAGAACCATTTATGGAAGAAAATTGGTCAAGAAGTTCTACTAAGAAAGGCTAGCAATACATTGAAAACACATTTGACTTGAATTTATATCTGCCCCGTCCTTTTGGAAAGTTGGGGAAAAAAGGGAGCTTCCGTGACTTAAATTTCAAGAAACCATTTGATCCAAAATAACAAGGTGACTAAGTACTAACCAACCCAAAACTAAATGGAAACTCAGGTGCTTACTTTTTCCCAAATCAGGAAAGACAAAAATAGGGAAATAATCAATGTGAAACACGACTACATACAAAGACTTGTTTCCCTCAATCTAATGGTTGTTATTTCCAGTAACACAAATAGTTGTTTGGAACACTGTGAACAAGCATCATGTGAACACCCCTTAGTTACCCATCAACAAAAATGCCAAATGCTTCGGTTTCTAGGCAACAACATGGCTAAAAATTAGAACCCAAAGCCGACTTTCATGCACTGTTTTCCCCAATTCTCACTCTAACAAACCATACCCATAAAAGAAGATAAACCCAATTATAAAATCATTATTACCAATTACTACCAATTAGCCACATAAAATGCATTAAATAACAGAATAAAAGAATTAAAAAAAAGTTAGATCGCTGTAGAAAAAAGAACCAACATGTGAACTGTGCAATCCCGCTGGATGTGAAGTCTCTTCAAACAGAATCGGTGGAATCTCTGAATTGGAAAGAGAAAAAAAAAATCAGCGCAAGAGCCTTCAAAACTAAAGCCATTTCTGCAGCTTACTACATTATTTACTAATTCAATTCAATTCAATTCAATTCAATTACCTAAAGGAAACTGTTGGTTAAGATCATCAGCACTTGATTTATGTAACTTCAAACACGAACAACCGACAGGAGGTACGTCTCCATTCTCGTCTAGAAACTCCGGAACTTGATGTTCTTTCTGCAACCAAAACGCAAGTCAAGAAAATGAGAAAAGAAACTGAAGCTCAATTAAGAATACATTAATTAAACAATGTAGACTAATTAATTAACCGAGAGAGTCAAAAGCTAAATAGAGCGAGAATTTTCAACCTAACGCGATCTAAAGGAAACAGTCCTCAATCACTGCATCTCATGTAAGACTCTGAGCAAAATCAACTTCAATTTCAAATCGAAAAACTAATTAATGCAAACTAGAACCAAAAATAAAGATCGTGTGGTTCCACTTCTCAGTTTTCACGCATGAAAGCTCAGCATTCCGCATAAATGTCGATTTCTGCTTCACTTGCAAGGCAAGTTGGGAAAGAAAAGAAAGACGGGCGCTCAAGTTGAGATTCCGATTCGGTTGTGGTGGGGAAGTAAAGTAAAGTTGAAATGCGGCTGAGAAATAGAGTGAGAGGCATAACTGGCACCGAAAATGAGGTTAAGAGGTTACCTGGCAAGAGGAATCGATGGCCGTTGTCATAGAGGTGTGTGGCTTGGCTTGGCTTGGCGTTGACACGTGAAGAGAGGTTTTCGGTTCAGGGAAGAGAAGGAAGAAAAAGTGAATGGGACAGAGATTTGAATTGAACGTTACATCGAAAGCTCAAGAGTGAAGGGAAGAGTTATGGTTTTTTTTAGTACAAAATAGAAACAGAATAGAAGGCATGAAATAGTAATACCCCTACAGTGGCGCGATTTGCCATTAAGGCTCTTGAATACGACGTCGCCGATCACGACAAACCCCTTCGGTTCATCCCGTGACCTTAATGACCCTTCCTTTTCAGTTTTTCTTTTCTTTTCTTTTTATTTTCCTTATACCTTTTCTAATAATACCATAATTTTGATATGAATGAACCGTCTGATATTTATATTTGATAACATCAATTCTATAGGTTAAGGATAAGAATTTAAAAAATGGAATATTTTTTTATTTAGAATGATTTTTTAAAATGAAAAAATTTTATTAAAAATTATAACTATTATAATATTTAATATATTGATAATATGAAATATCACATTTTTAATAAATATTTTTATGTTTGATTTATTAACATGTGTAATATTGTATAAATTAAAAAAGTCTTTATTAAAATACAAAATTTTAATTACATACCAAAAACATAAATAAATAATAATTTTTTTATTTTAATAAAAAAATTCTATTTTTAAAAATCTTATCTCGAGGATAAGTTGATTTTATCCGATAGTAATTTTAGGATATGGAAACAGTATTCTACCTGAAGATCGAGAAAGGCTCTACACTCAAATATAGTGCCCGTTTGGTTTAACTTCTGAGTCATCCAAAATTAATTCTGCAGAATTGATTTAAAATCACTTTCGTCCAACGTACTTCATAAAGCGTGCATCATCCATCTCAATCATTCATTTCTAGAATCAATTCTACTCAACTGTGAACCAAAAGTATATTAGTAACTCTGTTACAACTTACAATCTACATTTGTCTCGTCTCATTTATGTTCATACAGATGCAGAGGACTTCTTATACTTATTTAAAATTTATGTTCATACAGATGCAGAGGACTTCTTATACTTATTTAAAATTTATTTTGATAATGAATCGTGATTTTTTTTCACACTCTCTTTTTTTCAGGTTACTTTTACACGTCTTTTCATTTTTAATTTATTTATTTTATTTTATGTATCTCTAATCTCTTCTTTTTCCTTTTCTTATCTTCCTTATTCCATACACTATTCTACTTATGTGAGACTGTATATTTATTTGACAATCAACTTGGAGTCTAATTGAATAGATTATTTAATAGGTTAAATTCTCTAGTGTCTGCTACCTTTTATTCATAATTTGAATTTAAAATGTTAGTTAAAGAATTTTGGTATTACTCATATTGGAAATAAGAGGAAAAAAATTAAAAGTATTAAAATTAATTTCTTTGTAAACGTTGCGAGCCAAATTTAACATTAAAATTTGAAAATTAGAAAGGTATATAGATGAACCGAAATAAATAAATGAAATTATATGTTAGGAGTCTGGGTTGGTTTTTTTATGTAAAAAAATTAAAATGAAAGGGCAAAATAGGTGAATTACAGTAGAGTGAATGTTGGGGGTTGCCGTTGCGTTTGGTGTTTGTTGGGAAGGGAATAGGATAGGAGGGATGCAATGCATGTGAAGGAAAGGATTAGGAAGGAGTTGTGAAGTGTGAAGCGAAAAAGTTGGGTTGAGTGCCACGGACAACGAGACAAGAGTCAGTAAAAGAGAGTCACGGGTTTCGATAACTGTTACATCCTCAGTCCGTGGATCGATGCGATGCTCTCCTTGATTAAACATAAACAAACATGATCTTTTTGTACGTTATTTATAAATAATCAAGCTAATAATTTTAACTAGTTTTTAGAATGTTGATTACGAATATTTTTCATATTAGTAATGTATTTTGTTCTTTCACTATAAAATTAATCAAGGTAAACTTTTCAATGATATTTATAAAATAGTTGAAAAAATATAATAACTAAAAGTATTTTAAATAATAGCTTCATGTATAAATTAAAACTAGCTTTTACATCTTTTTTTTTTTTAAAAAAAACATCCCGTTTAACTTTTTATAGATATTTTAAAATTTATAATTTTTTTATAAACTAATATTTTAATTACTTGTGAAATGTAAAAGATAACATTTTTAATATATTATTACTTCTAAGATAAATTTAAAAACAAATATAACATATAATATACAATATATTTTAAATATCTAAAAAAACATCCGAATAATAAAGAGACTACAGAAAAATTGTTAATTTCTTCTTAATTAGTATATTATTATACTTATATAAGAAATTCAAAGAATAAGAAGATATTTAAATTTCCACAATAATTAAAAATATATTTTACCTATACTTTTAAGATAATTAAAAAATAATAAAATATAAAAGATTATATTTTATTTTTAATAAAAACATTCAAATGATAAAAGCAATAATTATAAAGAAAATGTTCTCAATGATTCTTTGTCTGTCAACTTGACTCAAGCATAACCTATTGAGATCACTGCTGAACTAACACAACCAGTTGCACCACCTCTTTATGACTCCAATCCTAATTTTCAGAATTATTCTAGGCAGAGGCCACTATTTTTGAAGGCGTGGAGGACGTTTTGGAAGAGCTAGAGGTCGCAATGGTAGAGGAGGAGGTCACTATAATGTTCAGTGTCGAATTTGCTATAAGATGGGTCATGATTCCAGCATTTGCTTCTATCTCCATATTGGAACTGGTCTTGTTCCAAACACTCGTCCCTGGTTCCAAGGTGGCTGGTCATAACATTCTCAGCCTCATTATCCACCTCCAAACAACAGCTCACTACTGTCTCCTCAGTAATTTATGCCTCCATCTTCAGCCCCTAGAGGTGTCAGACCTCAAGTATTTGTTGCTAGATCAGAGGCCTCTCATTCCACCAATCTGAATTGGTACCCAGATTCAGGTGCATCTCATCATGTTACAGGAGATGAAGATGCCTTCACTGAAAGTGTTTCTCTTCTAGGGTCAGAACAAATTGTCATGGGAAATGGACAAGGTTTGCCTATTACTTGCCATTGGTTCTACTTCTTTTTCCTCTCCTTACAATCTTCACACACCTCTCACACTTAAACATCTTTTATTAGTTTCATCTATTACCAAGAACTTGGTTAGTGTAAGTAATTTTGCTAAGGATAACTCAGTTTTCTTTGAATTTCATCCAACCTTTTTTGTGTTGTTAAATCTCAGGCTACATATGAGTTTCCAACTGTTTGAAAGGATGGACTATATTCATTCCCTAACATGATGGATATCCAAGGGACAGATTCCTCTCTGCAAAGACATTTTTTGTTGTACCTTTTGTTCATACTTTTCTTGTTCTAATAACTCTTCATTTGTAACTAAGACTTATAGCTCTTTTGGCTCTACTTTGTATCGTGTTTGGCATTCTAGATTAGGCCATCCTCACTCAAAGTTTCTCTAAAGTCTTATGATGTTGATTTACCAAATAAATCTACACTTGATTTTTGTTCTGCTTGCTGTGTAGGAAAAGCTCATAAGCTTCCTTCACATCTTTCACCTGTTGTGTATAAAGTTCCTCTTGAGCTTAATTTTAGTGATCTATAGGGCCCTTCCCCAATTGCCTCATCACAAGGACATAAATACTTTCTTACATGTGTCGATGCTTATTCCGATGTTTTCCAAGTCTTTGTCCAGTCCAAGAGTGTGTTTGGCTTTCCACTTCAGCTAGCTGAAAGTTGAAAATAGTAGTTGAAATCATTTCAGCAGTGTTTGGGAAGGTAGCTTTTTTGGGTAGCTACAAGCTTTTCTTAAAAAGCTACTTGGGGTAGCATTTTCAAAAAAGCTCCAATTTTCAGCTACTAGCTGAAAATTAATTACAAGTTTAGCCCTCAACCACCCTCACTTATCATTATTTAATAATTAATGTTGTCCTTAAATGTTATTTTACCATTTTCAACTAGTTTTACCAAACACATTCAATAGTTTTTCAGCTTTCAGCGAGCTTTAAGCTTTTAGTGAGCTTATCAACTTTCAGCTAGCTTTAAGCTTTCAGCTAGTTTTACCAAACACACTCCAAGTCTATGACTGAGTTACAATTGAATTCTAAACTCAAATTTGTCAAAACTGATTGGGGTGGAGTATTTAGACCTTTATCTAAGTTCTTTAGTGATTTAGGCATTGTTCACCGAATCATGTGTCCTCACACACATCATCAAAATGGAACAATAGAGAGAAAACACAAACATGCAGTTGAGACTGGTCTCACACTTTTAGCCCAAGCTAATATCCCCTTTCAATTATGGGATTATGCCTTCCTCACAGCCACCTACCTTATCAATAGACTTCCCACAATTGTTTTAAAGTTCAAATCACCTTATTAGTTGTTGTTTGGTCAGTCTCCTGATTTCAAATTTCTCAAAGTCTTTGGGTGTGCTTGTTTTCCTTTCTTAAGAGCCTACAGTCCCACCAAAATGTCATACCATTCAAGGGAATGCATTTTTCTAGGCTATTATAACAATCACAAAGGCTACAAGTGTCTCTCTCATGATGGGAAAATTTACATCTCCAAAGATGTCATTTTTAATGAGCATAGATTTCCCTATTTTGAGTTATTTCCTATTGTTTCTTCTCTTCCTTCTCCACCTTTTATTTCATTGCATTCTTCCATAATTCCAACCCTATCTAAAGCATCTTCATCTACATTTTACTAAGTTCTCCATCTACAACCATTTTTCTCAACACCCACAGCATTTATACCCTCTTTTTCAGCCCCTGTATAGTCTAACATTCTTATTCCAGCAACTGTATCATCTCCCCAACTTGTCCCCAATCCTATTACTTAACCATCCTTTGCACCAGTACCACCTCCTCTCACACATCCATCAAACACTCACCTTATGATAACTAGAGCCAAGGCAGGAATTGTTAACCAAGGCTTATCCTACTCTATTTCTGACTCATTCGGAACCATATACTCACAACACAGGCCTTAAAGGATCCTAAATGGAATGAGGCAATGAAGGCTGAATATGATTCCTTAATTCGGAATGGTACTTGGTCATTGGTTCCCCCTTCCTTCTCATCATCAAGCTATTGGTTGTAAATGGGTGTTTATGGTTAAAGAGAATCCTGATAGCTCCATTAATAAATAGTTAAATACAAAGTCAGGCTGGTTGCCAAGGGCTTTCACCAACAGCCTAATTTTGATTATACAGAGACATTTTTACCAATAGTTAAACCAGTAATTGTTCGCACAATTCTTACTTTGACTGTGACAAAAGAGTGTCCACTTCAACAAATAGATGTCAATAATGCTTTCCTTCATGGCATTTTGGGAGTGTAAAAATGTTTATTTCCCTTGCAAAAAGGTGGGTGTTACAGAAGGCATAAATAGTCTTTAGGGAACAACAAATTAGGATCCTAATTAGGGATTACAAAAGATCTAATTTACAGAAAAGGAAATAATTTAAATAGCCATTTACAATCAGGGATATTAATCCCTTAATTTCAGCTATCCTGATAATATATAATTAATCAGAAATTATGCTCTCACATATAGATCATGCCCAGTCTGCATTTGTGAAGATTTCAACATTTTTTTCTGTGTTCTTTTTGAAGTAAAAGCCCCCTACCAGGAGTTTTCTTCAGGCACTGCAGTATACGATTAACCGCTTTCATGTGGGTTTCCCTGGGGTCATTCATGAATCAGCTTACCAAACCTACAGAGTACCCAATGTCTGGACGAGTGTTAGTTAGATAAATTAGTCTTCCAACTAGTCTTTGATACCTCTCCTTGTTGGTTTAAGGAATCTCTTCCTCAATGCCAAGTTTAACATTAGGTTCCATAGGTTGTATCAGCTGGTTTACACCCTAACATTCCATTTTCTTGTAGTAAATCCAAAATATACTTCCTCTGGGATATGGATATCCCATGTTTAGATCTAGCCACTTCCATCCCAAGAAAGTACCTCAAGTTGCCCAGATCTGTAACCTCAAATTATTTGGCTAAGAACTGCTTCAAATTTCTAATTTTTCATTATCATCTCCGGTGATGATGATATCATCAACATAGGCGATGAAAAGAGCAAGCTTGCCCGCCTGGGAGCATTTTGCTAACATGGTGTGGCCTGTCTGGTATTGGAAGAATCCATTCCCTTTCACAACCTGAGTTAGCATATCAAACCAGGCCCTAGGAGACTGCTTAAGACCATAGAGTGATTTCCATAATTTGCTAACCTTCCCTAAGTTCTCTGATGATTCTAGTCCTGGAGGTATCTTCATATAAACTTCTTCCTCGAGTTCTCCATTTAGAAAAGCATTCTTAATATCCAGTTGATGTAAAACCTAATCCAGATTTACTTCAATGGATAGCAAAACCCGAATAGAATTCAATTTTACCATCGGTGCGAAGGTATCCTCATAATCCACTCCATATGACTGAGTGAATCCTTGTTCTACCAATTGAGCTTTGTATCGGTTGATGTTGCCATTTGCATTATATTTGACTGAAAAGATCCATTTGCATCCCACTAGTTGCTTTCATTGTGGAAGTTGAGAGTACTCCCACTTGTCATTCTTTTCTAAGGCATTGGTTTCTTCATTACTGTTGCCTTCCATTGAGGTTGCTGGACTGCCTCATAAAAATTCTAGGGAATTTTGATGTTGTCCAAATTTGTGAAAAAGGCCCTATAATCCTGTGACAATTTCTCAAAAGACACATAATTTCCAATTGGGTGTTGAGTACATGACCTCACCCTTTTTCTTAGATCAATAGGAAAGTCTATGTCTGAATTGTCATCAATTAAATTTGAGGAAGAATCAAGAGAAGGTGTGTTACCTGTGTGAGCATTTTTTGGTTCTAAACTTGGGTTAGAAACTTGGTTTTGCCTTGGAAATATGCAGTTTTCTACCTCCATTTGAGGCTTCTGACTTTTATTCTTTCTGGAGTATATGTGCAGCTCCTTTACTTCATGACCAAAAGCTTCATTTTCTTGTACCGTAGTGGTAACAAATTCTGGTGCCAAACTTGTTACAATTTCTACTTCTTCTGGTTCCACCTCTCCTGGATGGACATTTTCTGCCCTAAGTTTAAAGTTTTCTACAGTAGGTACATGTGCAGAATTCTGTACAGCAGGGGTGAGAATTTGCTCCCAAGATTGGTAGAATGGTTGGTTCTCGAAGAAAGTGACATCCAAAGTATGGTAAAAATTTTTGTTAGAAGGACAGTAGCACTTGTATGCTTTCTTGTTGGAAGTACATCCTAAGAATGTGCATTTTAAGGCTCTAGGGTCAAGTTTGCTTAAATTTGGTTTATGGTCATGAACAAAGGTAGTGCATCCAAATATTTTGGGTTAAAGATTGGTAATAAGTTTGGTGTTTGGGTAGAAGGATAGAAGTGTTTGATGAGGAGTCTTGAAGTTAAGAGTTTTGGATGACATTCTGTTTATTAGGTAGGCTGAGGAAAGAAGAGTCGCACCCCAAATATGATTTGGGACATTTGTTGAGAGCATGAGGGATCTAGTTACCTCCAAGAGGTGTCTATTTTTTCTTTCTGCAATCCCATTCTGTTTTGGGGAATCTACACATGAAGTTTGGTGCACAATACCATGTTTGAGAAGGTAATCACCAAGAGACTTATGGAAGTACTCTCGCCCATTGTCGATTCTAAGGATTTGGATAGAGGCTTGAAACCGAGTTTGTATAATTTTGTGAAAAATTTCAAAGATTTTCCCTATTTCTGATTTTTCCTTCATGAGAAATACCCATGTAACCCTTGTGTGATCATCTATGAAAGTTATAAACCACTTTGAGCCTGTGACATTGTTAACCCGAGATGGTCCCCATATATCACTATGAATTAAAGAAAATGGGAAAGAGGGTTTGTAGGACTGAATAGGATAATGGGATTTAGTATGCTTGGCCAACTCACAAATTTCACACTTGAACTCTCTTGAATTTTATTAAATAAAGTAGGAAACATTTTCTCCAAGTACATAAAATTAGGGTGTTCATGGCGATAATGCCACACCATTACATCATCCTTGGAGGAATATACTTGCACAACTTTTACATGTCTTCTCTTGTGATCTTCTACTCTTAGAAGGTAGAGCCCTGCACATTCTTTAGCATCGCCAATCTTCTTCCCCGAGTCCAAATCCTGAAATTCACACATGTGTGGGAGAAATTTAGTAACACACTTTAGATCCTATGTTAGTTTGCTTATGGACAATAAGTTGCAATCCAAATTAGGGACATGTAACACATTTCAATATCATGTCTTCAGAAATAATTACAAGACCTTTCCCAGCCACTTTGGAAGTGGTTCCATCGGCTATGCGAACAATAGAGTCGTCATGACAAGGGGTATATTGACTAAATACTTTAATATCCCCGGTCATATGATCTGAGGCTCCAGAATCAACAATCCAAGGCCCTATTTTCTGGCAGCTGACATGAAAAACAATAGAGAGATTCCTTTTTGAGAAAGTGTAGCAGTGGAAGAATTAGTACTCGTGTTTTGGAGAGGTTGTTGCAGTATTGTTTATATCATCTCCATCTGTTTCTTGTTGAATGAACTGGGTTCATATTCAGATATGGGTCTGCTTTCTCCACCAATTGCAGCATGGGCTCTGTTCTCCTTGTGCCTCGGTTTTCAATCACCAGGCTTCCCATGGAGTAACCAACAGATCTCCCTTGTGTGCCCTGATTTTCTACAGTGGTCACACCATCCCCTTTTTTTCTTTTGGGGTTCTCTTGCGGCAAGTGCAAAACTTTCAGTGTTAACACTGTTAATCTGCTCGCCTAGCATGATTTTCCTTCTTCTTTCCTCTCTTCTAAATTCTGCAAAGGCCTCACGGATGCTATGGAGTGGCTTAGTGCCAAGTATTCTTCCCCTGACTTCATCCAGGTTCTTATTCAGCCCCAACAGGAATTGATATATTTGATCCTTCTCCACTAGAGTCTTGTACCTGGTATTCAGTACACTTCCAGTCAATGTCCTCATAAATATCTAGTTGCTACCAATACCTTATGAGAGAGTGGTAGTATTCAGTAACAGAGGAATCTCCTTGTTGTAGGTCGTGTAGAAGGCTCTTGATCTCGAAAATGGCTTAAGTGTTGTCTACATTTGAGTAGGTTTCCTTTGCTGCATTTCAAATTTCTACAACAGTCCCATAGTACATGAAGTTTTCACCAGTTTCATGTGTCATGGAACTTAGCAGCCAAGACATTACCGAGTTATTCTCAAGCTTCCATTTTTGGTGGGTTGGATCCTCCTTCTTCGGTTCCTTTGTGTTGCCGGTAATGTAGTCTTCCTTCCCTTTTTCTTGAAGAAAGATGCAGACTGGTCTTGCCCACTGAATATAGTTCTGGCCATTGAGTTTGTAGCCAGTGATTGGAAGGATGTTTGTTTCAGTCAAACTGGGTATTTCAGTTGCCGATTTCTACGCAGAATCTGCGATAATTGTCGAGCTGCTGTGCTCGTTGGCCGTGGAGATGTTATATTTTATCACTGATCAGGCACCCGCTTTGATACCGTGTAAAAATGTTTATTTCCCTTAAAAAAGTGGGTGTTACAGAAGGCATAAATAGCCATTAGGGAACAACAAATTAGGATCCTAATTAGGGATTACAAAATATCTAATTTACAGAAAGGAAATAATTCAAACAACCATTTACAATTAGGGATATTAATCCCTTAATTTCAGCTATCCTAATATTATACAATTAATCAAAAATTCTGCTTTTCTAATTTAGGAATCTGCCGAAATGGGCTTTCCTATTTTGGGCTCAATATCCAACAACAAGAAGAAGTGTACATGGTACAACCTCCTGGCTTTGAAGCATAAGACAACAACCTTGTTTACAGACTTCACAAGACATTTTATGGTCTTAAACAGACACCAAGGGCCTGGTTTGAAAGGTTTGCCTCTTCCTTACTTAAATTTGGTTTTATATCCAGCAAATGAGATCCTTCTTTATTTATCTATCACGCCTCTAACTATTATACCTATATCTTGGTTTATGTGGATGATATCATAATTACATGCAATTCTCTTCCCTACATTCAATAGCTCATCAAATCTCTCAATTCTGAGTTTACTCTCAAGGAGCTTGGTGCTCTTGACTATTTTTTGGGTATTGAAGTCCAACATCTGCCCAATGGTTCACTACTCCTATCTCAATCCAGGTACATCAAATATCTTCTTACTAAAGCTAATATGCTGGAAGATAAAGGGATTTCTACTCTTATGGTTGCCAATCTCAAATTGACCAAGTTTGGTTCTGACATGTCTTAGATCTTTCTCTCTATAGGTTAATTGTGGGAGCTTTACAATATGCAACAATCACTAGACCAAAAATAAGCTTCTCTGTCAATAAGGTGTGTCAATTCATGTCTCAACCTCTAGAAGAGCATTGGAAGGCAGTCAAAAGAATTATGTGGTATCTTAAAGGCACTATTACATATGGACTTCTCCTACAGCCAGCTACCCCTTCTCCTCTCTCTATTATTGGCTTCTCAGATGTAGATTGGGCATCTGATAACGATGACACAAAGTCTACCTCAGGTTCCTGCATCTTTCTGGGACCTAATCTAGTCTCTTGGTGGTCTAAGAAGCAAACTCTTGTTGCTAGATCTAGCACTGAAGCTGAATATAGGAGTTTAGCCTCTACATCAGCTGAAATCCTATGGCTTGAGTCTCTTATAACTGAACTCAAAGTTCCTTTCAAGACTCCTACATTGTATTATGACAATTTAAGCACAGTTTCTGTGTCCTATAATCCAGTTCTACATGCTCGCACTAAACACATGGAATTAGACATATTTTTTGTTCGAGAAAAGGTCCTGAATAAAAGCCTTGTAGTCTCTCATGTTCCCGGTGATCATCAGTATGCTAACATACTCACTAAAGCTTTCTCTCCTTTGCGGTTTTAGCTTCTTAGGGACAAACTCAAGGTCTTTTGTAGATGCATATACTTGTAGATATATTATATGCAGGTTTTGATGATGCCAATGGAAAGAAAATGAGTTCACTAAATTGACAAAAGGAATTGGCAAAAGAAAGAGCTAGACAATAAAGTCAATACAAGATCAAGAAGCAAGGTTAATACAAGATCAAGGACAAGAAGGTGTATTAGATAAGTATTAGTCTAGTTAGATAAAGTGTTAAAAGAATTCTAGACTTTGCAAGTAATTTGGCCTATGAAATAAAGTTTATGCAAAAATGTTTTATGAACCAAAATTAAGTTCAAAATAAATATTTTGAACTGGTAATCGATTACGAGTTGGATTGTAATCGATTACCAGCAAGCATTCAATTTTTGGAACGAAATTTTGGTTCTGGTAATCGATTACCAGATGTTGTAATCGATTACCAGTGTGCAGAAAATTCAAATTTCAAATTTCAGATACAACGTTTCATAAACCATTTGAATTTTAAATGGTGTAATCGATTACCACATTCTTGTAATCGATTACTAGCGCGATTTTTTTAAAATTATGAAGAGACACAATTCCTTATCAAAAGATACAAAGATTCAATTGTTCTTTTATAAATATGTGTCTTCATTTCAAAAAAATTAGGAGATTACAATGTGAAATAACAAAAAGTGAGAAATCTCTTCAGGAATCATTTTGGCCAAAACACTTGCAAATTATTAAGGATTCTTATAGGTTCTTCAAGTTGTAATATCCACTCTAAAAGAGAGTTCACTTGTACAAAATTCATTCTGTTACTGTGTGATTGAAGAGAGGGTGCCTCTCGTGTATTGTGGGTGAATCTCAACACAAGGGAAGGGTTCCAAGGTGTTGGAGGATTCATCATTTGTAAAGAGTTTTACAAATAGTGGAAATCTCAAGTGAGTGCTTGAGGACTGGACGTAGGCAAGGGGTTGGCCGAACCAGTATAAATTGAGTTTGCATTTCTTCTTCCCTTAACTCTTATTTATTTACTGCAATTACGAATTCATTATATTTTAAGAAATTAAGAGTGTGCATTCATATTTCATCTTAGAAAAAGCATTTTAAGTATATTAAGGGTAAAAGAAGTTAGTAAACGAAAAGATTAGATAAAATCGAATAACTTAATTCACCCCCTCTTAAGTTAGTTGAGGCCACTTGTCTAACATCTTTGACAAGATTACTTTATGTAAACCACCCTGAGTTTGAGGGGGAATGTTATGATATATATCCTGTATATCTGTGTAGCTTTAGTTGCATGCTTATTTGTTGTATTTTCTGATAGTTAGAACTGTTAATAGTTGTTGTAGCTAGCTTCAGTTAGATTCTGTTAGTTAGATTCAGTTAGGTGCAGTTAGTACCTAATTGAATCAGATCTAGTTAGCTTAGCTTTCAGTATAAGCTTCCAATGATGTATAAATACTCCTCACTATACTCAGTTAATTTAATGAAATTCTGAAAACCATTTATCAAGTGTAAGGATTAGAAGCCTCAAGATCTAATATGGCCTCATCAAATTCCCTTTTTGGTGAAGGAAACTCATTTAATAGACCCCCTGTATTTAATGGAGAAGGGTTTCACTATTGGAAATCTAGAATGCAAATCTTCATAGAGTCAATAGATCTAAACATTTGGGATGCTGTAGAAAATGGACCTTTTATTCCTTCGATACAAGTAGGAAACGAAGTCAAAATAATAACTAGATAGCAATGGAGTAAAAATGACAAAAGAAAAGTCCAATACAATTTGAAAGCCAAAAATGCATTAGGCATAGATGAGTTCTTTAGAGTTTCAAATTGCAAAAATGCAAAAGAAATGTGGGATACATTAAAAGTAACACATGAGGGTACAAGTGATGTTAAAAGATCAAGAATAAACACTCTTACTCATGAATATGAATTGTTTAGCATGAACCAAAATGAGAGCATACAAGACATGCAAAAGAGATTCACTCATATAGTTAATCATCTTGCATCATTAGGAAAAAAATTTCCAAATGAAGATTTAATTAACAAGGTTTTAAGATGTTTGAGTAGGCAATGGCAGCCAAAAGTGACTGCAATTGCAGAATCAAAGGATCTTACAACCATGTCTCTTCATTCATTGTTTGGGAAACTTCGAGAACATGAATTGGAACTATTGAGACTAGAATGTCCAATCTATAAAAGAAAAATGGAAAAATCCAACAAGAAATATTGGGATGATAATGACATGGACTCTAGTGACTCAGAAAATGAAGTTGTGAACTTGGGACTCATGGCTAGAAATTATGATAGCGAGGAAGAGGTAACATCTTCAATCAATGACATCTTTATTACCTTTGATGAACTTCAAGATGCTTTTGATTATTTACATGAAAAATCATTTAAACTTGCAAAATTAGTATCATCCTATAAGAAAACAACTTCTAAATTAGAGAAGGAAATCTCAAAGTTAAGTGAAGAATTAGATAGTCTTAAATATGAACTTAAGTTAATAAATTCTAAATATGAAAATCAAAGTTCTACTAATAATTTAGAAATTAGTAAAGAAACTCATTCTTGTATATCATGCCACAAATACAAAGAAGAAATTAATAAGTTAAATAATACTCTTGCAAAATTCACTCTTGGCAAAAAATAACTTAGATATAATATTAGGAAATCAAAGATGTGTATTTGACAAAGCAGGATTAGGATATGATCCTTCAAAGCAACAAAAGCTTTACAAAAATTTCTTTGTCTCATATAACATGTCCACTAGTCCATTTATTAAATGTAACTATTGTGGTAGAAATGGACATAATGCATATACTTGTAATATAAGAAAGAATGGTGTACAAGATGGACACATGATTTGGGTTCCAAAATGGACCTTACCCAAAACTAACATTCAAGGACCTAAGATGATATGGGTACCAAAAGTTAAGAATTGTGTTGTAGGTGTGCTTGATGGAAAGACACTCTCAATGGTAACTTAATAGTGGATGCTCCAAGCACATGAAGGGAGATACTTCAAAGCTTGTCTAACAATGGACATGCCATTTATGGAGACAACAACAAAGAAGAAGTTATTTGAGATTTTACAATTAAAGAAAATCAAACCAACGTGGATCTTTCAAGAGAGTAGAAAACTTTAAAGAGATCATTCTCTTGACGACATCATTGGAGAATTTTCAAAAGGGGTAACAACTAGACTCTCTCTTAAAGATATATATGGCTTTTGCTTATAAAATTGAAATAAAAAAAAAGGGTATTGATGAAACCTTAAAAGGTGAACAATGGATTATTACTATACAAGAAGAGTTAAATCAATTTGGAAGAAATCATGTATGAAAACTAGTTGATAGACCAAGTGATCATTCAATTATAAAGACTAAATGGGTATTTGGAAATAAATTAGATGAACATGGTATAGTTATTGACAAAAAGGCTTGATTAGTGGCTAAAGGATATAATCAAGAAGAAGAAATAAATTATGAGGGAACTTATGCACTTTTACCCAAAGATAATTTCAGAAATTGTGAAATCTGGATTGGTGGTAATCGATTACCAATGAGTAGTAATCGATTAATTGAGAACTTTAGTTTCTGTAATCGATTACAAAATGGCCGTAATCGATTACCCGAGAGCATTTGTCTCTGTAATCGATTACATAATGGACGTAATCGATTACCAGAAAGATTGGTAACGAGAATATAAAATCTGGGATAATTGTAATCGATTACCAATGGACAGTAATCGATTACCAGAGAGTATTATGTGAGTTATGGAAATATCTTGTTTGGTACTCTGATTTATACTCTGATTATTTGACTAAATACTTGATTTTTTGTGGATATATCTTGTTTAGTATGTTGTTTGATGCTCTTTGATTATTTTTTATGATGTCGAAGGGGGAGAGAAAGGGAAAGGAAAGAAAGGGAAAAAACTTTATGCTATGAAATTTTAAGGGAAAGCACTATATGCTATGAAATTTTAAAATGTTTATTTGGGGAAAGAAAAGGAAAGGAAATGATTATGAAATTTTATATTATCCCCAAATATTTCTAGAAAGAAAAGAAAAGTATTTTGTCCTCAATTATTGTTAATATTGTTTGTCCCCAAAATATAGCATTGTTTCTAAAAAGACAAACACTATGGGGAGACTAAAGGGGAAATGATCGATATATGTATACTTGAAATGTTTATTTCTTTCTTCCCTTAAAGATGGTTGTCATCATCAAAAAGGGGGAGATTGTAGATGCATATACTTGTAGATGTATTATATGCAGGTTTTGATGATGCCAATGGAAAGAAAATGAGTTCACTAAATTGACAAAAGGAATTGGCAAAAGAAAGAGCTAGACAACAAAGTCAATACAAGATCAAGAAGCAAGGTTAATACAAGATCAAAGACAAGAAGGTGTATTAGATAAGTATTAGTCTAGTTAGATAAAGTGTTAAAAGAATTCTAGACTTTGCAAGTAATTTGGCCTTTAAAATAAAGTTTATGCAAGAATGTTTTATGAACCAAAATTATGTTCAAAATAAATATTTTGAACTGGTAATCGATTACCAGCAAGCATTCAATTTTTGGAACGAAATTTTGGTTCTGGTAATCGATTACCAGATGTTGTAATTAGGGGTGGGAATAGGCCAGCCGGCCTGTCAGGGGCCTACGGCCTGGCCTGTTTATGGCCTGGCCTGGCCTGGCTCGTTTATTAAAAAGGTCAGGCCAAGGCTTGTTAAAAGGCCTGTTTAGTTAAATAGGCCAGGCTTCAGGCCTATGAAAAAGCCTATTAAACTCAACAGGCCGACCTATTTAATATAATAATATATAATATATTAAATTAATTATATAAAAAACTATAAATATAATTAAAAAATTATAATATAGTAAAAAATTATAATATATTAAATTAATTATATAAAAAATCTGCTTAAAATGCCTGCTGGCCTGCATAGGCTTATAGGCCTGT
The DNA here is from genome assembly GCA_026901365.1 of Sesbania bispinosa. Lineage (NCBI taxonomy): Eukaryota > Viridiplantae > Streptophyta > Magnoliopsida > Fabales > Fabaceae > Sesbania > Sesbania bispinosa. The sequence continues at coordinate 3,301 of QLOH01000932.1, read as the reverse complement.
TGGCCTGTTTGTAGGCCTTGTTATAAAACAGACTTCTAAACAGGCTTACAGGCCAGGCCAGGCTTTTTCGCAGGCCAGGCCAAGGCCTTACAAAAAGACTTGTAACAGGTAACAGGCCAGGCTCAGGCTTAAGAATTAGGAGTCAGGCCAGGCTCAGGCCTGCCAAAGCCTGGCCTGGCCTGGCCTGTTTCCACCCCTAGTTGTAATCGATTACCAGTGTGCAGAAAATTCAAATTTCAAATTTCAGATACAACGTTTCATAAACCATTTGAATTTTAAATGGTGTAATCGATTACCACATTCTTGTAATCGATTACCAGCGCGCTTTTTTTAAAATTATGAAGAGACACAATTCCTTATCAAAAGATACAAAGATTCAATTGTTCTATTATAAATATGTGTCTTCATTTCAAAAAAATTAGGAGATTACAATTTGAAATAACAAAAAGTGAGAAATTTCTTCAAGAATCATTTTGGCCAAAACACTTGCAAATTATTAAGGATTCTTATAGGTTCTTCAAGTTGTAATATCCACTCTAAAAGAGAGTTCACTTGTACAAAATTCATTCTGTTACTGTGTGATTGAAGAAAGGGTGCCTCTCATGTATTGTGGGTGAATCTCAACACAAGGGAAGAGTTCCAAGGTGTTGGAGGATTCATCATTTACAAGTGGGTACTTGAGTACTGGACGTAGGCAAGGGGTTGGCCGAACCAGTATAAATTGAGTTTGCATTTCTTCTTGCCTTAACTTTTATTTATTTATTGCAATTACGAATTCATTATATTTTAAGAAATTAAGAGTGTGCATTCATATTTCATCTTAGAAAAAGCATTTTAAGTATAGTAAGGGTAATATAAGTTAGTAAACGAAAAGATTAGATAAAATCGAATAACTTAATTCACCCACTCTTAAGTTAGTTGAGGCCACTTGTCTAACATCTTTGACAAGATTACTTTATGTAAACCACCCTGAGTTTGAGGGGGAATGTTAGTGATATATATCCTGTATATCTGTGTAGCTTTAGCTGCATGCTTATTTGTTGTATTTTCTGATAGTTAGAACTGTTAATAGTTGTTGTAGCTAGCTTCAGTTAGATTCTGTTTGTTAGATTCAGTTAGGTGCAGTTAGTACCTAATTGAATCAGATCTAGTTAGCTTAGCTTTCAGTATAAGCTTCCAATGATGTATAAATACTCTTCACTGTACTCAGTTAATTTAATGAAATTCTGAAAACCATTTATCAACTCTCTCTCAACCTCTCTTCTACTACCAATTCTGTGAACCCTAATTTTTCTAACACTCGCTTTCTCTTTGAACTCCATTTTTGCTAAGTTATTTAACTATTGTTCTAACAAAGGATTAAGTGTGTAATTCTAAAATCTATTAAGAACTGAGTTTTTCTTACAAATGTTTTGATTTTTTTTAATGTGCGTCCAAATTTTTCAAATGCTACATGAAAAGAAACTTCAAACGCTAGTCTATTTTGCTAAACATTTTTTGTTTCTTAACATCCGTTCATCGAAGTTGTTTTAAAAAATTAAAACACAATTCAACTTCCTTTACGTGTTTTTCTTATATATTTACAAATAAAAGTGTAATATATAATATAGTTAAAATCATGTTTGATAAAATTAGTTGAGAAGTTATAAAATGTTAATTCAAAGACATATTAGAATTATTTGATAAAATTAATTGTTGAAGTAATTAATAAATATAAAATGATAAAAGACATATTTATATGATTTTGTATATAAACTCTATTTTTTATTTTATAGATAAATTAATACTTTTAGGTTTTCTATTAATTTTAATTTATTTTATCAAATTTTTAAAAATAATTATTTTATTAAATTTAAAATAAAAATATTACTCAAACTAATTAATTAAATTTTAATTAATGTCTTTGTGGGCTTGTTACGTGTATGTGCGTTGATTTGTCAAATGTCGTTACAAATAAGAGATTTGAGGGGAGAAAATTATGAGGAGACAAGACAAGAGACACGCCGTTTAATTTCCGAAGGCAGATGACGTGGCGATGATGGCCACCGGCAATGGTTGCAGATGCACCGTTAAGACATCCAGGCCCATTCCTTAAATTCCTAAACATTAAAAACTTGGCCCATTCCTTAAACTTTGTAAGATCTTATATATATTATTGTAACAGCAATAATAATAATAATAAAAACTTGTGTCTTGTTAATTTCAGCAACAGATCTGTGCCATCCAGCCAAAACGAATAAAATACATATTATTTCCTTTAGTTTTAACTTTATTTTAAAAAATTCAACAATTAAATTATTTCATTTACATTTAAATAAAAAATAAACAGTTTTTTTCCACTCCTAAACTTGAATTACCATATCATTTGTGGGTTGGTTTGACCCACAGTGCAGATTTGCCGTGATCCAGAATGGCCCATACCCCATAGTGCTATTATGAATCAAGCATATCTGTGTGGGCTGCTACCATGGTTTCAAGGTCTTGATTAACTTCTGACCAAAAAAACTAATGAAATAAATAAATACAACATGCTGTCGGTTTCCTTGCTTATGCATAATGGTTTCATTGATAATCAATGAGTTGCATAACAGTTGGCAATGCAAGTTAAAATTGATCTCCACTAAACCTTAAACATATTTTTAAGGAGAGGTAAAAAACCTTAAAGAGTTGGGGTGAAAAACCTTAACTGTAATTAAGCCCCGAATATGATTGCTTTTACAATAGGGAATACATGTGGTTAAAAAAATGGTTTTATTGATACACATTTTTATGTGGCATATTCCCTGCTGAATCAGAACCTTTCTGAGTTCACCAAACATTGTAGCTTATTAAAGACTGTTAAGAATTTGTAAATATATATCCTTGGGACAACATCCTTCAAGACAACATCCTTTGGATTGTGATGTGTTGAGCTACAAGATATGATAGGGAATAATTTTAGGCAGGCTTGTCCAGTGACGGTAGAGTTTATCAACTGATTTGCTGCAATAATATAGATACTACTCGATTGAGTATCAATTTACAAAATGCTGGGTCACATTTCATGACCAATCTCTTTCTTCAATAATTTAGGTAGGGAACTTGTCATGCTAGCCGAGTTGACGAAACTGCAGAGAATTTGCTGGCTGTTTTAAAAGTTCGGTTCGATATATAATTGTTCTTTACAATGCTAGCTGATTATAATATAATTACTGATTTACTGTTAATTTGACTGAAAGGTGAAAAAAATGTACTATAGTAGCCACAATATGAACTATATGATTTAAGCCATTGAGATTGGGTTATAGTCAGGATTTGGATA